>PVHP010006478.1:0-60371 GCA_004024765.1 Zapus hudsonius | reverse complement strand
CGGAAGCACTGCTACACAATCCTCTGGAAACACTACTGTGTTCAGAGGGACATGGCTGCCTTTGCTCGAGGCGACCCAGGACAATGGTCCCCTTTGCAGCCGAACACACTGCCGTCTCATCCTCGCAAGTTGTGCTGGAGGGTTACAAGCACATGGTAACAGTCTGCTTAAAAGAAGCCCTCACTGCTCTTTAAAGAGCCTTTTATTTAGGATGGCAGGCCCCATCATTGTATAAAGGAGTGCTTGTCTGGAACACAAGTCTGCAGAGGCATGGCTTCCTCCCGGCCAGAGTAATCATCTAGCCGAAAGATCGCAGCCTTTCTAATGACAGACTGGATTAAACAAAATAAAGCTAAAGAGGAATACTTGAGAACAGTTGTACCATTACTTACTGTCAGGGACAAGGGAGGGGGAAATGGAGCATTTAGAGGGGCCATTTCCCTGTTTTTCAATTAAAGATCGTCATTACAGACTCTTGACTCCATCCCTAACCCTTTAAACACATAGGCAGGTCTAGTGGCTCATGGATTATTACAGAGCACACTGTCTCTTGGAACTCTTCCTCTTGTCATTCATGAGTCATTGAGCTCCCACAACTGCGAGGGAACTGGGATAGTATCTAGATGAAGAGGATGAGGGCTAAAATAATTGTATAAAATAAGATTTATATTAATCATGATTTCATTCAGAGGAAAAAGTGGCAAAATATAAAAATCATTGAAAATAGAACTAGGTGTATTAGTCCCAAATACACTCTAAAACATAAATATTACTACTTTATCAGTTACATATATGTGTGGACTGGGCAAGTTGCTCAGTGTTAGTGTTTGAAACTCTGGATATGATAATCCATGCCTGTATTTCATAAAAAGAGAAAGAAAGAAACAAAGAAAGAGAGAGAGAAAGAAAGAAAGAAAGAAAGAAAGAAAGAAAGAAAGAAAGAAAGAAAGAAAGAAAGAAAGAAAGAAAGAAAGAAGAAATGCTCCACTCCTCTAAACAAAATTGAATTAAGATTAGTCCAAAAGTATTGTAATGGGTAGAAAAGAAGATTCAGACTCTCATGAAATCATCGCATCCCTCAATAATGTGTCTGAAATCCCTGCAGTTTGGATCTCAGTTCCTCTTAGAGATTTGTATGGCTACTGTTTCCAAAGATATTTTTCATTCATTTGTTCACAACTCTTTGCTTTAAGGTATAAGGGCACTCTTTGTTAATGTAGAGGAAAGGAGAATAGCCTATCGCAGTGTGAAACAAAAGGTAACCAAGGAAAGAGAAAAAATTCTACCTACCTTGTATATAATGTTTCACTAGCTATAAATCCCTTACACTTATATTATGCCCCTCAGTTTAACTCTCATAAAAACCCTAAGATATCTAATTTTCCTTCATTTTACATGCCAGTTAAACATGTTATACTGCTAGACATGTTCATCAATTTACCTAGAAATTCACAGTTCATAAATGGCAGAGCCAGCATGGTTTTTAGTTCCCATGTTTTTGCTTTTTACAACACATTGCTAATAAGGATGAATATTATGCACGATTTTTTTAGTAATACCTTAGAGAAATGGGGATGTAGTTCAATGGTAGCTCACCTGTATAGTAAAGTCAAAGCACATGGCATGGGGGGTAAAGGTAGTGAGTAATGGAAGGGAAAAACAGGAAGGAAGAAAAAAGGAGAAAGAAATAAACCATGAATATTTCCTCATTGTCAACCTGGGCAATAATTTATTATGCAATTTTAGCACATCACATCATCCTGTCTATTCAAATTGGTTAGAGTCTTTTGTATACCTCTAACTACAAGAGGAAAGTGGCATTTATTTCATAGTCTAAGAATATGAAAATTATCTGATAATCCTAGTAATCATAATGCATCGATTGAATCAAGTTAACATAAGCTGTTGCATAGGGTGACACTACTGTAGAAGATATGTACTAGGTTAGTACCAATCTCTCGTATCTTCTGCTTCACCCCAAACTCTCTTGCCAAAGCATAGAAGCTGAATGTGTGAAAACCAGAGGAAGGATTGTAGGCCAGCTTCCTTCTTAGCTCAGAAACACATTCTGCATGAACTTTGATATCCAGCTGGTCTTGAACATGTTCAGGAATGAGACTGGAGAGATGAGTGCACTCTGGATAAATCTGCGCACTAGATGTATTTCCTTTCCTTGAACTTGTAACAGTCAACAATCCATTCATTTTCATTTTGTTCTCTAGAGCAAGATAGAAAGCATCTTTTTTTTTGTGACCCTGTGAAAAGGACCTTTTCACAGGGTCACAAAGTTTCAGATCTTCTAAAGTGTTTAGCTTTTAACATTAAGGGCAAGGGTGCTTTAAAAAAGCAGATCCCTTAAATTTTTCCATTTGCAAAATTCTTCTCAAACCCTGGTCTGATTTTGTTGGTATCTTCTTAAAATGTAACTCTCAGCACTTAATATAGTCCCCAGAGATTTCTGACTAACGTAAAGATAGGTAGGATAATTAATTCTCACTGTGGGATATTATACCTTAGATTCTTCCCCCAAAACTAGCTACCACGTTAATTTTCCTCCACCCTGAGACTGTGGTAGCTCAAAAGAAATCAGTGTCGACTTTCAAACTACCTGTTTGATTCATCTGTTTTGTGAGTCTGCTTTTTGAAGTTTGTAAGAGCTATGGATACAGACTATACCACCTACTCAGTTACTCTGACATCCAGATTTATGTCAAGTGCAGATATAATAATTATGCCTTCTCTATTTTCACCTACACCAATGTTAAAGTTGCTTTGTGGGAAAGTTACTGAACTCTATGATACTGAATGAGATATAGCCATGAACAACATTGATCAATTAATTCAGCCTCTTTCATCACTTCTTCATCCACCTTGACTTTAGCTAAGTAACAGTCTGCAATAAATAGCGTTATCTATGAGAATTGTAGCACATTGTTTCCCAAACTTTAAAAATCAGATGTCTTCTGAATATCCAGTGAGTTTTTGCTTGATGACCATAGTTGTCTCCAGCTCTTGGTCCTCTTCTTTCTCTGCATCTTCAGACTTTTCTGTCCTTCATGATGAATCATCCAGACAGAGAAAAAACATGTATTATCAAACTTTTTTGGAAATTCTTTTCTAAAAGTCTAGAGCATCTGTACATATATGCTTATGTCTAGACATTTTCTACTTTCCATATTATAAATTCCAAGATAGTATGAATACTGTCTCTCAAGATTCATGTAACTAACTTGTTAAAACATTTTGGTAAAAGTTTTTCAAATATACAAGTCCATGATTTCTTATCTTTGATAACTTAAATTGTCAAAAGACAAAGTATCAACTATTAACAGACAATTCTACTGAGACCATCAGTCTTTATTTAAAATAGAGCATTTCCATTCCATAATCTAACTGCTCAGTAAACTGTCATTCAGTGTCCTTGGTCCAGTTTGTGTGAGATATAGAGGGGATTTTCAGAACTCAGAAAAACCAAGAAGAAAAACTCAAAGGCAGCCAAGTTTGTAATATTGGAATATGTCTGATAGCAAAAACTTATAAAAGGTATTGCAGGAACAAGTACATGGTGGCACATACCTGTAATCTCAGCACTTAGAGGCTGAGAAGTAAGAAAATTGAAGGTCAGCTTTGGCTACATATTGAGGCCATGTCTCTAGTAAATAGAGAATGATAGATTGATAGATGATAGATAGATGATACAGATAGGTAGATTTAGATAGATAGATGATAGATTAGATAGATAGAGATAAAAGATAGATAATAGATAGATAGATAGAAAGAAAGATAGATAGATAGATAGATAGATAGATAGATAGATAGATAGATAGATAGATAGATAGACAATAGATAGGTATTCTGGACAATGAGGGAGGAATGAATTTCATTTGAATATAACACACATGTATCTTTGAAGTTGTCATTTGAATCAAGCTTTGCAGTGTAAAGGGAGTCTCCCTATGGCCACATGGAAAGATCATCACACCACAGTTTTCAAGTTTAAGAAAGAAGCAGTAAAGTAAACTTTATTTCAAATTAATCTTGATTTGGGTAACACCTATTATTTTACTTGCTCAATCTAGAGGAAAAACTGGTCTGAAAACAAAAACTGAATTCAGTCAACTCTAGATAAAAATGCCCTTACAGATCATTAAACATAATTATAAAAAAAACACTCTGTATTTTGTTCCAAATAAAGAAAATTATATTTTTAATTAATATCTTTATTATGAATAAGCACATACATTGTATAAGCAAATCTTGTGAAGGTGTCCCCATTTCCCTCCTCTCTGTCCCCTACCCACTGGGGTCCTTCCTTGGTGCGCATACTGGATCTGTCCTTAGGTTAGGGATTATGAACTGCATCCGAGGTAGCCAGTTTTTCTTTGAAGAAAATTATCTTTAAGCATTAAGGAATTAAATAACTTTCTTCTCCAGCCAGAGGACTGACATGAACTAATAATTATTATTTTATGTAATTCAAACTACAGCACCCAGAACAAATTCCAACATGGAGAATTCTCAATAAATATTCCCTAGCAAAATGATAGACATATAGAAAAATATTCAATAAAAACTAGTTGAATTGGTTTGTGTCTGTGATGAAACTTTTTAAAATTTCTTTACAAGGAATGTATATAAATTTCTTTAGAGGGAATATATAAAACTATATTTAATAAATGTGACATCTCTTAGCTTCAAATTCTAATTCCTAGTTCTGATATATATCTAGTAAGTTCTATAACCATTGTAAACATAAGATGTGTGATGCCTGTGCTTATGCTGAAATTTAAAAGTCAGGGGTTGAAGAGATGGCTCAGTGATTAAGGCACCTTCCTGCAAAGCCTAACGACTTGAGTTAGATTTCCCCAGTGCCCCCATAAATCCAGATGCATGAAGTGGCCCATGAATCTGTAATTCATTTGCAGTGACTGGAGGCCCTAGCACACCCATTTTCTCTGTCTATCTCTCTTTTCTGTATTTCTCTCTGTTTTCAAATACAAAAAAAATTAATGTCAGAATTACTGTAAATTAATACTGAAACATATTCACACATCACAGTCATTTATTTGGGAAATAAAATAACATAAAATGGTCAATATTTTATCACAATTTTACTTTCTTTTTTTATTGTCCATAATGAGTTACATTATTTAGTGGGCAAACAATGAGTTGTTATCCCCAATTCCCCGATGCCCCCCGATCCCATCCCCAATCAGCTAGATATCCTCCTCTATGGGTCATCTCGATCAGTCCCTGTGACAGGGGACCATGGATAGCCTAGTATTCAGCCAGGTTCTCCTGGCCCGAGTATGTTGTTACTGAGAGGTGCCATGCCTCTGGATACTCTCCTCCACCATGGATCTCACAATCTTTCCGACCCCTCTTCCGCTCAGTTCCCTGAGTCGTGGTGGGTGAGTATTAAGGCTGCTTTAATGTTGTGAGCTTAGGGGGTCTTTGTGTCGAAAATTGTTGGTTTCTGTCTCACTGGCTTATCCTGTGTTGATTGAATGGCTGTGGCTGGGGTCCCTTGTTCATCCCATCATTCTCTACGGGGTTCCATATGGATCCTCCACGATATGACTGTGGTGGCTCCTCTCTTGCCAGGATCTCAGTTATTGGCCTAAGGTCGGCTGGTAGGGTTAGATGGGCCCCAGCTCTCTTGCTACATCCTGAAAAATACAAACATAATCTCCATCGGAGAGTGAGATCAGTGTAGGTTAAAAAATATACACAATTCTGGATTACCTACATTCTATTTTTAGTAGGCTCCCCATCAATCGCTCCCATAGTGCATCTTGTCTTGGGAGCCCAAGAGTATGGGATCCGGTGCCTATTGCCTTGAATCCCAAGTTCCAGACAAGGGGTCCCCCTCACAAAGTGGAAAACTGGCCAAATTTGAAAGCTGTTGATTGTCTCCCCCAGGCCCAGGCTTCTCCATTACACAAGTGCTCCTTTCTTGGATCAAGGTTGTCTCCCAGTAGGAGGTGTGGTCAGCCTACTCATGGCTGCAGATTGTGTTTCATGTCAGTGGTCTCTGTTTACTCCAGCTGTCGTTGATCAGTTTCCCCTGTCAGCCTGTGCAGTGCCTTCCAGCGCTACACTAACTTCTGGGAGCTGGATACCGTTCCGGACCTCGAAGGGTCCACAATTTTACTTTCTATTCAAATATATTTATTAAATCTCTTTAATTCTGAAAACTAACTGTTAAAGTGACCACTTAAATAATATTGGCTTTATTCTTCTGTTGATGCGTTTTGATTGATGTAAACACTGAAAAAGAGCTTGTCTTTATTAAGTATTATAAAAACAGTTTTCTGTGTCACGTAAGGTTCAAAATGTGCTATTGAAATAGGAATATGGGCTTGTCCCCATTACAAACTATTGTCAACTTATGAAAAATGTATATCATTACAATACATTATTATATTTAAGTATAAAAGCGCTGAATTGCAATCTTTGTCACTGAGTGGCACATTTTAAATGAAGAGCAAGATCGTAGATTTCTGTAGAAATCTTAATGCTTAAAAACAATTTTATCTAACGATGAACAATGAGAATGAGAATTATAAAATACACTTTGAGCATACATGAAGAATATGAACATAATGCAGAATTAAATTTAGAGCAATTAAGAATAGATTTTGAAGATATTTTCTTAAATGCTTTAATATAGCCATCATTTCAGATTGCAGTTTTAATGAAAAGGAGCTATATGCACTGATTTTGACAGGTATTAAATAAGCATGCATTATCCAGTTACTCAAAAGTTCAGGAGCATCTAAGATTAAACACAAATACTGGTGTTGGTGTTATTTATGTCCTCAAGTATGCTTTGATAGCAAGTGTTCTAATGTGCTAAATCTTGAGGGTTAAGTATGACAGAAACTATACTATAAGGAGGCATTCTACCTACAGTTTGTGGTCATAATGTCTAATTAAAATCAGTTTCATATATATGAAATTATTTTATATTAGTGCTTTCTGTATCAGATGTGTATTGTAGCCTATTTCACTGAATAAAACACAAATGCAGAAAGTGTAGTTTTCTAACTAAATTGCATTCCCAAGAACTATTAATGTACATTTTATATAGATCTGTGCAATTCATGGATAAACTTGTTATCCATTCTCCAACATCCAGTTTCTATCCCATTCATAATACATATCTAACCCAAGTGAACCAGAATAAATGTTTCATGAGTATGGTGATAATATGTGAAAATGAAATTCTATGCACATTAGAAACACTATAAACATAAAAGAGAAAGTGAGGCATTGGTAGTTACTGCAGAGAAAAGTTGCCCATGTTGAAATGTAAAAAAAAAATTGAAAAATCAAAAACATATGAGTAGACAGAAGTTGATGTATCGCTGATGTGGGCTGGCTGATACCTAAGTGTTTTGTATCCAAATGATAGTGAACAGTCTTCCATCATGAATAACAGCTCAGACAGCTTAATCAGTTGACTCTTTGAGACACCAAGATATACAGTTGTTTTCCAGTTAAGTCAACTGAGAAAGGGTGAAGACTAAGATGTATGGGACACTATCTTTAATTTTATGTATACATTATCTTATGCAATCTTTATAGCAAATCTAAAAGTACATAAGAGGGAATCATTATGTCTGTTTTGCATATTAAGTGCTGGAAAAACTCTATGGGAAAAGTTATCACATCATTTTTATAAATATAACATGATTATATTTGTAAGGACTTGACAACGTAGAATCCTCTACAAATTTTTTATACCATAGGTCTTTGCTCTCTGTCTGTATGTGTCTACCATTCTGGACACTGGATATATAACAGTGAACAAAATAAAAATGTTATGTGCATACACTATAGTGGAAGGATATATTAAATAAATATCATTAAACAAAATATATAAAAATGTGGTAAGGGCCAATGAGGAAATTAAAAGGATATGGTGGAATGAGACACTAGGTGGTCATGCCCAGAATTCTGCCAATGCCTTTATCCGAGTGATGGGGTTATCCAAAGCTCACTCTGTGACTCCATAGAAATTGCTGTGTTTATCATGAAGATTCTAGAATGAAGACAAGGAGGAGTTTGGGAGTATTTGATAGTGCTTTGGATACTCTGATAGATGTCAGGCTGAAGAACATCACTGGGTGTCTGGAGAAAAAGGGGACGAGGAATAGGAATACATGTAGAATAGGAATAAATGTAGAAAACAGCTAAACAGGTCTCTGCAAGATTCATTGCATTTGAAAATAAGGACAATTATTTTTAAACTAGTCCTTGCAGAAAGCAATAGCTCAGTTAAGCCAGTCAGATTCTCTCAGACTAAGGGCCTCCAAAACCTGGTTCTGAAGAGTCATAGTAAGTGCTTATCAAAATTAATTAATGAGTAAACAACACACAAAGAAAAAAACTGGCTACCTCTTGTACAATTCATAATCCCCTACACGATGGACTGATCCAGTATGCCCACTAGGTGGGTCCCCAGTGGATTGGGGACAGGGAGGAGGGAAATGGGGATACCACTACAAAATTAGCTCATACAATGTATCTAATTATTGACAATAAATATATTAAAAAATTAATGAGCAAAGAAACAAATGGTGCTGTCAGCCATAAGAATGAGAAGCAGCAGGTTAAACAAAGTATAAAAGGTCCCTGAGCCTTCTATGCCCCATGTGCCTCATTTCCTTAAACCCATGAATCTACTGGACTTTTCTTGGAAATGCCAGGATGGATAATCTATATAACGCCTTCTTGGAAACACCGGACCACATGTAGGCTTGGACTTCACAATGTTCATGCCTTTGTGGTGGGCAGGCAGGAGTGAGAAGTTAAAGTCTTAAAAGAAAAGGCTGCAACTGGAGAAGGAATTATATACGTTTGCATTTGGTAGAATTGACAGGTAAAAGGCATGTAAAGGGAGCGAACAGGAGCTCCTGGTGACAGCTCAGGAGGAGAAAGACAGCACAGAGTGAGGCTGTGCAGAGCAAGAGAGGAGGCAGAGATGCCAGACAAGATCGTGTGGGACAGGAAGCTGCTATGCCATCCAACACTGAAGTGATAAGAACCTGAGTGATAGCGTCAGAGAAACAGACAAGTGAGAACCTGAGAAATATTTGTAAGGAAGGAATTATGAGACTTGGTCATAGATTAGATAAAAAGAAGAAAAAGACAAAGATAATTCACTCTCTAACTTTGGCAAGGGAAAAAACAATACACATAAGAATGAAACCAAAATTCTGAACTTATTATGGCTACAGTACCTCCCAGCGCCTTGCTGAGTTTCGAGAAAACACTACCCATTGCCTGAAAATTGCAGGCACAAGGTGCCAAGTGTTTTCAATTAAGTGGCCCAAGACTAAACAATTTTAAGCATTTTCTTAACATAGGCCTAAAATGTCAAGTCCATAACGTCCAGTCTTTGAGTGGAAAAAGCAGCTGAAAATTTATTATTTGAAAAGACATTAACTATACTGAAATTAATTTTTTAATCCTAAATTTTTGAAAAAAACACAGGCAATTCTCCAGTTGCCTTTATTAAAATGCTCTACATTAAATCTTGCATTCACTGTTTCACATTCTACAATAAGCTCAAAATCACACATTTTCCAGTTCTAGACAGAAATTCGCCGAAATTCATTTTAGATGATTCTCTCTCTCTCTCTCCCCTCTCTCTCTCTCTCTCTCTCTCTCTCTCTCTCTCTCTCTCTCTCTCTCTCTCTCTCTCTCTCTCTCTCTCTCTCTCTCTCTCTCTCTCTCTCTCCAAATGTGTTAGTGCCCACAGCTCTGGCAACTACACACCATTGTTTTAGAAAGGGGAAAAAAGTACTGTAAAAACACACTTGCAGGCATAAACTTTTTGTCTAAAAAAAAAACCAAAAAAACCTGCTTTCTTTATTCCAGGTGACTTTTACCAAGAGGAAATTTGGGTTGATGAAGAAAGCCTACGAGCTGAGCGTGCTGTGCGACTGCGAGATCGCGCTCATCATCTTCAACAGCACCAACAAGCTCTTCCAGTACGCCAGCACCGACATGGACAAGGTGCTGCTCAAATACACGGAGTACAACGAGCCCCATGAGAGCCGAACAAACTCGGACATCGTGGAGGTGAGAGCAAGCTGGCCTAGGCAGGCCTCCCCTCCACATACGGTACACTATTTCCCAAGAAGTTCCTAGTCCCCCAGATAAACCCCAGGTTGTCAGCCCTCGCACCACTTCGAAATGTAAGTGGAAGTGATAAAAAGATGGGCATCCATAAATCAAGCCCAGGGTCAAATCAATTTCCACTCTCTGTTCACCCCTGTGTGTCAGGACATCAGAGTTGGGAACTGTCGCCAGAGATATGTCATCCATATTGCAAACACATACTAAAATTTTATTGTAGGTGAATAACGGTTTTCTTATGCAATCAAAGGAAAGTATTTTCAAAGAACTCACCCCAACCTTGGAATTTTTTATGTCTCTTTATGTCTTTTTTTCAAATGCACATTTGCTGGGAAAAGTAAAGGCATTTTTTCTATTTTTTTT
Source organism: Zapus hudsonius (assembly GCA_004024765.1). NCBI lineage: Eukaryota > Metazoa > Chordata > Mammalia > Rodentia > Dipodidae > Zapus > Zapus hudsonius. The sequence goes on along the minus strand of PVHP010006478.1, from coordinate 49,859 downwards.
CTTGAAGCCTAATTATTTTATACAACATTAAAAATCATTAATACACATGAGATCGGAAAGGAGGTGAAAATGCATTTCTAGATATTGACACAGTGTTGTGCCCAAGTCAGATTTAAACTCTTGTTTGAGTACAACAAAAAGTTTAAAAGCACTATAGAAAAACTCAGAAGGTTTTAGATGGCTCAGCCTGCATGGGCCATACAATCTTGGTGGAAACTTAACATCCAATGTGCTTCTCACTGAAATATCACCGCCTTGCAGTGTCCTTCATAAGTAATGTCCACTAAACTGAAATGAAAGAGCTGCAGTTTGCCTGGTTTCCTCATCTGTGTGTGTTTGTATGCTCTTCATTTTGCATCTGTTTCTCCAGAAATGAAATGCACACATCAGAAGCAGGTAACAGAGCTGTGCTGTCATTTCTGCTGTGGCTCAGACTACTTCCAAATGACATAGAAAGTCCAGAAGCAATTCTGATCAAATGAATAGGCCCTCCACATTCATCTCAGCTTTTAAATAACTACCTGCTATGATTTCCTCAAACTCGTTCTCATTGCTTTGCTTTTGAAAACATGGGGCTTATTGATTTTAAATTTTAATTTTATTTGCTTGCCTAATGAGGCCATTTGAAAACAAAAATCAGTAAGAAACAAAGTGGTCTTACTGTGCATTGAAAAATACCCAGAACTGGTTGGTTGTCAAGCTTCGAGGTACATGTGTACATGCATGTTTCCGAAACAAGAGAATTTTATGCTCAAAATCCCAAATCACTTCTGAAACCTTATTGCACATATTTTAAGGCAACAAGCTGAGTTGGAATTTGACATTAGACTTCTGGTGTTCAGTAGGACCATGATGAACCAATTGGAAAACATGTCAACTTCTAAAATTTGCTTTCTTTAGTTTAACATGTAGAAAATTCATGCTGTGATGTTTTGCAGAGGAGTACACTATATGAATTGAAGATGGCTTAAACTCTGACTTACTGTATGAGAATTTTCATGTTCTTGTATGGATGCATTTCATTAAAGGCTGTGAGGCTTACAGGATCAGGTCACGTGAAAAACTGGCTCTGCACTGAGGTGTTCTCAGCACACAAATGAAGAGGTTTGGGGATTGTAACTCGTTCAATGATAGAGCTCCTGTTCTGGGTTTAAAATCCAGGACTATGTAGATAATTTAAAAATCCTTAACATTTGTCTAATTTTTAAAAGCAATAATTTTTAAATAGTAAACTCTAATTCAATTATCTTGTATTCAATTATATTTCCAAATCTCCCTAAATAACATTTTGAGGCTCCTTGACTGAAATCTAGAGATTCTCTGGTGCAAATCTTTGGGTGAACATAGGTAGCACTAATTGATTATGAATCTGCCCTGCTTAACTGCCTTTATGACACACGCTTCAAATGTCGCCATTTTTGACATTTTTGGAAATAATGTAGATGATGGAGAAAGTGTAAGACAGAGTTTCTAAACCTGATAAAATTTTCTGTCTTCCTCTAATGTAGTGTTTTTGAACATGCTGATCATTGAAGTCAGGATGCCTGAGATTCTCAGTGGGGGAGAGACCAGGGTGGAAAGTGAATCTATTACAAGCTCCCCAAGTAATAAAGCACACCAAGTTTGAAAACTTCTGCACTAAAGCAGAAACTGTGGTGAGGCTAAGGACCTATGATACATCAGGGATTAGAGGAATCCATTGTTAGAATGGATCTAACAGAAAGTTGAAAGTAGAGATAGTTTACTACTCCTGGGTAAAATTCTAAATCCTATTTATTTTAATTTAATGGAATACATTTAACTGAGTAAGTTTAATGAGGAGCATAATATGTTTCATGAAGGGTCATTAGTTTTATATTTCCCATTTGGACCATTACCTCTCTCCCTTAGCCCTCTGGAAACAGTTTACCCACAAGAAGGAAAGGTTGGAGGGGGAATAATATAATTTCCAGGATGGAGACTCAAAGACAAATTTCTAGGCCATATTAGAGTAGTGTTATAAGGTCATGGAAATTGTGCAATGTGTGAGTGTTGAAAAAGATTTCTCCTTTTAGAAAGAAAAAGGTCTGTGTAATTATCATGTCTTTGCTTGATAATTAGTACCATTACAATTGCACAAAGTTTCACAAAGTCTTAACAAATAAGTGAGATAGGGTTTTTATTATTATATCATAATGCTACCTAAATATCTGTTTAGATACAATATATAAATATGTCAGATTTAGTAATTGTGTTGATTTAATTCATTGCTTTAAAAAAAGAAACAAAAACAGTTATTGTATTAAAAGCACTTTGTTTGAAGAAGGTCCATTTTTATTTAACTTTGTAACACAGAACTAGATATTTACCCAAAATGTCCATCTTCACTTGGCATCTAATACAGAAATTCTGGTAGTTTCTCCAGGGCTATGTTCCTGGAGACAAGGCTGTGGAACACTTCAGATGACCTGAAGAATGCAAATCCCATGGGACCTGTGTCAGACAGGCCTTGGGCTTGCTGATCCATGGCTTAGAAAGCACTGCTTATCCTCAGCACTGTGTCAGGCACTCTGGAGTGGCAGGAGGGGCATTCTCATTAAGGGTATAAAGCACTTATATAGAAATCAGCTTGGAACAATTGCAAGGCAAAGGAACAAAGCCCCACTGACGCCATGCAAGCTGTTGAAATGGAGGTGTATATTACACAATTTAACAGCACTGTGGACACCATACTTGCTCTGTCAAGCCATTTCACATGATCCTTGGATAAGAAGAGACCTAGATAGGTTACTTTCATATTTAGTACATTTGCTGGGAATGAAACTTGCATAAGAGTATTACCTAGTACCTGGCCATCAAGGAACCGCTCAGTGACTCAGTGAACCTATTGACCTCTCTGGGGCAGGAGTCCAGTGCAAACAGGAGCAAAACACAGGGTCATTCAGTCCTCCTGGGAAATTCCAAGATGCATAAACACCTGCAGAAGAAACTTTTGAATTACAGCTGTTTCAGTAACATGTTATTAACTTTTAGTTTAGCTTTTAGATGGAAGGACAAGCAGGAGTGTGTGTGTGAGAGAGAGACGAGAGAGAGAAAGAGAGAGAGACTTGAAATTTTTTTCATTTTCTGTCACCTGAATACTATTTGGATTTAGAGACATCTACAAATGGTTATTATACAAAAATATTTCCTTGCACATATTTATACAAGGCCTAAGTTAGGAGTCAAAAGGCCTTAATTTATTTATCCATATGTATTGTCAATAATTAGGTACATTGTATGAGCAGGTCTTGTGATGGCTCCCCCATTTCCTTCCTCCCTGCAACCCAATGCTATTGGAAGTTCATTATGATCTAACTCACCCTGCATAGGGTTTGGTAAAGCCTGGTGAGCATTTTTCTCTTAAAAAGCAAATAGTGGGACCATACTTCCTATAAATAAATATTGCAAAATTTGATAATAGTGGTACAGTGTGAAAATGAGGGCTGGGGAGATGGCTGAGCAGTTAAAGGCACTTGCTTACAAACCCTGGTGGACCAGATTTAATTTCTCAGAGCCCAAGCCTCAAGCCTCAATGCCTCAAGCAAAAAAAAAAAAAAAAGAAGAAGAAGGAGGAGGAGGAGGAGGAGGAGGAAGAGGAATGAAAAGAAAGAGAGAAAAATGGTACATGGCATTCCTTAGTAGCAAGAGACTCTCGGGTCCTTACAAATAAATTAATCAAAGAAATAAATAGATTAAATAAATAAGTAAAATATTTTTAAAAGATTCAATATCCACATGTGGCTTATGGATACCATATTAAAAATAATAAATTAAGTATGAAAATGTATCTACTTTACTTGAATATTTATTATATCTAAACCAATTAAATAGGTTCCGATTTTATAATTATAATTTTGTCACATTTTAGGGTGACTGAGATCCTGAACCCTTCCCTAAGGATGCAGTGGGAGGTCTCCTTTACTAACACTCAAACCTAATCCTGAAACTGTGATTGGTCAGACTTACCTCCTAAACCAGCCTGAGCCCAGACCAGACAACTGTCTCTCTGGCTTCCTGGCTCCCCAGGCTGTGGTGAGGGGCTGAGGCTTCTTCCCACATGGGCTTTTTTCCCCTCATGATGGGACCCTCCTATATTTTTTCCCTTCTTAATCTAATAAAGCCTCTCTCAACCTTACCCTCTGGTGGTCTATGAATTTAATTCTTTAAATTCCTGAGACAAGAATCTGGGATGTTTTTGATTTGTTGGTGCATTGATATTGGTGTGTTGTCAGGGAACCCCAAAAATTCCCATTACAGTTTCATGTGTACTAGAAGTGTATATTACACACAGGTACTTAGAAGAAAAACTACATTCCCTGATTTATTTGGCACTGTGAATTTCATTCTTTCCATCATTCCTTGAACAGACTTGTTGAATCCCTGCTGTTCACTAAATGTTTTGGAATTCCTGCAGTGCCCGTGTGGAGCCCAAGGGCCCCAGATCTCAGACCTTGGAGTGCTTACATGGCTTACTTGACATGCATGATCCTGTCCACATGTTTCTCCTCAGCCTTGGCTTCTCCCTGCAGCTTCTTCTCTCAGGGTTCCCATGCTGTGCCTCAGGCACACCACACATCTTTATGTCCCCCGACTTCTCCAAGCTCTCTTGTGTTTTCAGTTATGTGGTTTTTACTTACCCTTGATTCAAGTCAAGTCCCGTTCTGTGTTCTTAGAAGTCCGTCTTGTATTCACTGAGTGCTATGGCTACATTTCAGCCACATCGGAGGACTGCTGAAGTTGTCACCTACTGTCTGGTCCCACACTAGATTTTAAACTTCTAAAAGGCAAGGACTGTCGTGTGTGGTGATGCACGCCTTTAATCCCAGCACTCAGGAGGCAGAGGTAGGAGGATCACCATGAGTTCAAGGCTACCCTGAGACTACACAGTGAATTCCAGGTCATCCTAGGCTAGAGTGAGACACTACCTTAAAAAACAAAAATAAATAAATAAATAAATGGCAAGGACTCTACGCCATAACTTTGCCAGTGTTTAACATAAGACCTGAAAAGTAGTAGATCCTTAGAATATATTTAATTTTTATTTAGTTGCCATCTTCAGAAGAAGCGTAATAGAATAAGCAACGAGACACAGGCATAACTGAATCATTGTCAAAACAATGTTATTTTCTTAAGAAGACTACGAAAACTAGCAATGATCATCGTTAACATTTCTCCAAGTTCCCATGAGAGTTGTGAGCCAGCCCTGCCCCAAGTGACTTGTGGATATAAGGCAGAGGAAGGTCCTTAGTCATTGGTGTTAAGGGCCTTCATCTGCTTTGGAATGCTTCAAACAGTTGCATGTTAATCACATGAGCCCCATTCGCCCCATTTTCTTAATATAAGTGCTCCACACAAACAAGTAATTTTATAAAACAAAAATTAAAGACAATATATATGGTTTATGCTACCATCGTTGGGCAACTTAGTGATTAATCTCTTTAAGGCTTCTTTTGATCAGTGAGATGGAATAAATTAATAAATTTAATTTCTTCACAAATGTCTTCTCTATGAAAGAATGTAGAGAAATAATATTCTTCGTGTGCATTATAAATAATGTTATTTTCTTAAATAGACCGTATAGGGTCACTATAAAACCTAACTAAAATAGCTCTTACTGATAACTGAGGGAACTGCCTCATTTTTTACTTAATCAAGGATAGAGTTGCTTCTTATTATTTAACTTGAAATATACAGGAACTATCAGTATATTCCATAAATATGCACACCTTTGGTGATGAAGCATACAAGGATGAGGGCAAAACTAATTTTTAAAATACTTTGCAGATGTTCATATTTATTTGTATATCTTAAAAACTTTTGTTAAGACCCATAAATCACATTTATATTTGTTCCTCAAATTCTCAAAGGATCTATAAGACTCAACTTTTTAATGTACCCATATTTCTTATACTGAAGTGCTTTTATATACCAAAGTAAGGGGCATTTTGCTAAAATAGTGCTTTTATTTAATTTACCTATGTTTTATAAACATGAAAAGCTGCTGAACATCTTGTTTATTAAGAAAATAATCGTGGTTGAACAAATGAGTGTGCATGTTGGAATACTTAAGGTGTATGTACAAAACAAAACTGAATTTTCTCTCATCTCCCTGACTGCATAACACTAGTGGCTTGTAGGCATTAGCACCCACAAAGTCAACAGATAATCATTTAATAGAACGAGACCAGGGACTTGAAAACGCAGCCTTTTAATTATGATGCAACTTCTTTATCAGTATTCATCTGAACGCTTTTGTCATCATTATTATTTTACGTGACCCTTCTTCAACTAGAGCAAATCAGTATTTTTCCTCCCAATACCTGGAAGGAAAAAAAATATGTTAGCCTCTGTCAGAGTCATCGTTTATTAATGATATTTACAGATTTCAAAGCATTTGGAACTTGGTATTTATAACATATTTGAACAAACAGGTGACATGCTAACCATTGATAAGAAGTTCCTATAAACAAAATTTACATTTTTACATAAAAATTGTGAAATAAAATGACAAAGAGCATAACATTTCCCTTTGGGTTTGTTGATATATATATATATATATATATATATATATATATATATATATATATATATATATATATATATATATATATATATATATATATATATATATATATATATATATATATATATATATATATATATATATATATATACAGTTATTAAAAATGATGTTTTTAGAATAATTCGTAGTCCTTTCTAGAGTCAAAATATAATGATGGCTTCTCATAAAAGAAGTTCTTATTATTTTAATATATTCATTCCTTTGTGGTACTATTTCTTTTTTATTACAAATATCATGCTTTCTGAAGGATACAACAATGGCATATGATAGGCATTCATAGATATTAACTTATGATGATCATTAATTTTAGTGCAAGTAAAATTTAGATTTTATATTGTAAAATCACCTGTGAAGCAAAGAAATCCTATCTTTATGTTTATCTAAAAAAAAACTTTTTCTTTATCTTTATCTAAAAATCTTATCTTTATGTTGTTGAAGTGTGATACGTTTTAATAATAGATGTTAGTCAAGTGAAGTAGAGGTGAATAAAGGTTGTTGTATCAGAAAAGGAAAGAAAAACAGGTATGAAGGCATAGGAAACCCAAAAGAGTGTAATGCTGGTGAAAAGTAAATGACTTCCAGAACAATCCGGTAGGATTCCTGCAGAAGAGTGAGGTAGCCTCTGATGTTTTCACTTGGTTTTAGCAAGAAGGATCAGTGGGGGTCAAAAAGCCTCAGGCCCAGTCTGTGAATCACTGGCGTTTTCCTGAAATGTTGATTCCAATCCAGCGGTTCTAGGCCCCAATGGAAGTGTGTTTTTCTAACAAACTTCCAGGTGATGCTGATCTATGAACCACAGCCATCAAGCATCTAAATTCTCTTTGTTGATGTATATTTCCTTCTGAATGCGGTAGCATGAAATCGATTCAGCAGTTCTTCTTAGTTTTACAAGGAAAGGATTAGGTCATCCTAAACCGGATATTGAATGAGACTGATTCTTGCAAGCACCAGAGTCAGGTCCTTCAGCAAGTGCCATAGAAAGCTCCAATTGACACTCAGCCGATGAGCCACTGATGATGAACGGGCGTCTCAGTCTACCCCCTCCTTCGGGAACAGCCATCTGTCACCTGGTAGTGGCTTCTGAAGCACACAAGGATGATAATTCTGAGTCAAATCCAAATTGGCCGGGGATTAGTTACGTTTGGAGTGTTCTGAGTACAGAGGGGAGGTGGTGTCTCTATCACTCACTCTCACTGCCTTCATTGACATGGTCCAAATAATCCTTAGGACATTCTGAAAAGGACAACAGAAGTCAGTCATTAAATGAAGTGTGATTACATAACCGCTGCCTGTAGACACAACAAAGTAGGTGGGTACATGCTATCCTTAGAAATATATGCTCTTCCCAATAGCCACTGGGCACGTTATCTAGTTATGTCTCAATACTGTTTATATATTCTGCGGTACCCACAATTCAGCCACCTGATAGAAGTTCAGAATAAGGAAAAGAAACTGTCAATTATCTCTATAGGTCATAGAGTTAATGAGTAGCTGGGAGGTTAATTAGTTTCTGAAAGGCTCTTCATATCAATTAAATCTCTTATCTTTATGTTTTAGTAAATAAACTCAGTAACTATTTAGAGCTACTGTTCTAGGATAGGAAACACCACAAACAATAACTTAAAATGGGTGTTTATTTTAGTTTCACATCCAAAAATTGCAACAATGTACATCTAGGCATGAATAATAGTAAATCCTCAAGCTCTAAATTACATACTTTATTTTTCAAAACAACATGAAACTTACCCCACAGTTAAAAGGAAATGTCATCGCTGTGATCACAGTTCATAGAGAAAAATTGAAGTTGCAGTTACCCTGAGAATGAGCTCCCGTTAAACCAACTCCAAGTTACCTCTTGACTTCTAGAAACCCTGATCTTTCTAAAGTTATTATACACGTTTGTGTCTATAGCCTTAGCGATAGAACTCAGGGCCATGCTTAGTCTAGGAAAGCACTCTCCCATGGTATCACACAGCTCTAATTTTAACATTATACTATGATGATAACTAAGTCATTTCTGTCATGCAAATTCTCCTGAGACAGTAAAACAAGATTTCAGATGTGATGAAAAGTGGTGCATAAATCCATAAGATATCGACAAGCCCTATAAGGTTAGAGACATTGAAGTTAATAAAACTAAAAGTTCAATTCCTCCGTCTCACTAGTCACACTTCAAGTAGTGAGTGGCCACAGGTAGTCAGTGGCCCAATACAGAGCCATGCCTCATAAGAAAACTTTCTATTGGATACGAAAATGTGAACTGATGAGTCTAACTCTCTTGGCCATCGATATAACTAGCATGATGACTGGTCATCCTAAGAAGGGACCTAAGAAAGGACATGCAAACTGAAGAGGCTGCTGTTGCATCCCACAGAAGGCAGCTCTCATATTTTTCTACTATGCTTCCAAATCTGTTCCAGGCAGAGAATAGTAGGAAAAATGTAGTCACTCAGATGGTATTTACTCCAAGGAACAAAAGATATAGCAAAGTAAAGGTGATTTCCTGGAGCAAGCTGAAAAAGAAGCACTGAGCCTGGGTTGTTCAGAGGAGGAAGAGGAAATGGAGAAGGGAAGGAAAGAGAAGTAGTCAGGAAATAGAAATGAGCTTGGTCTAGTCTGAATTTTATTTTTTACCCCAGCAGATGTGGAGAGAGGGTCAGCATATATGCATAGTTTCTCTTGATTTTTCTGAATTAGTTAAGTGTAAAACTTTATCTTCATCCGGGCCTTTTGATGGGTTCTCCTTAAATATGGTTGGTCTGAATTAATGTCATGCAAAGAGACAGAAAGCTTCACAGTGATTTTCATAAAGAGTACTGTAAAGCATGATGATACAGTTTGTTTTTAAATATTTTTCTGAAATAGAACTTCATGCCACACATTTGGAGAAAATATAAAGTTTTGAAATTAATTTCAGGTTATATAGCTCAGTGGCAGGCAGAGCAGTGTCTAGCATGCATGAGGCACTGGGTTTGATCCCCAGAACACACACACACACACACACACACACACACACACACACACACACACACACACACACACAGTCTAGCTATACCACATCACACATTCATTCTGTAATACAAAACCAATTATGCAACCTCTCACTGGGCTTCAGGTTCCACCCCAGAGCTACAAATATGCACCCTGAGTTATAATGAGGATTACAAATTGTAAAAGATGTCAAAGCCTATTGTAAACTTTTAGGTTATAAAAATGGGTTTGATTTGAAGAGCCAAGGGGAAAGTTCAGAGAATTTTTAAAAAAGGATAAGCAAAAGAGAAAGAAGCCACAAAATCTTAACTTCAGAGAATATAACATTTTATGCTAATATATCATTTAATAAATACAGCATTTATATGAATAACTAGCATTTTATAGAAGTTGAAGCTCTAACAAAAGTCAGTGAGTTAATTTTTTTCATAAGCATAGCACTGACTATCCTGGGGCATCCAGTGATCATGACATGTTCATCACTCCCACCACCTTGGAGCCAACAGTCCAGTGTGACCAAGACAGTTCTGGTTACTTTAGTGAGCACATTCTGGTGAACGTTTACTGGTGATAGATCTGTCATGGTAATGTCGATGATGTGAATTATAGTGAGGTTCTGCAGTGCGCTAATAACTGAGGCAAAAGAAATTACCACTGTGAGCATTTGAAGATGCCTTACAGGGGATTTTATAGCCAAATGATAAGTAGGGTCAATCAGTGTGCTAAGCCAGTCCACAAGTAATGCATTCCTATTTAAAGGAAAAGTGAGACTCATCATATTGCAGCATTAAATAAATATTTATTTAAGGATTAAATTCATATGTAAGTGGAATGATACAGAGACATTAAATGCATGCATAATCATATAGACATGCATTTATATATAGTGTGCATATGTAGCAGCCTGATTTCTCATTGGGACTAGATTTTTAAATGTATACTTTCTTAATAAACAGATGGTTATAATTTCTTCAAAACTCCACAGAATACAATGGAGCAAAATGAAGCTCATGTAATTGCTAGTAAGTTTGATAAAAGGTTCAACCTTCGAGTTCCATCCCACAGTTGAGGGTGCCTCCCGCCCCAATTTCTAAAACATGATATATTTGGCTGAGAGACTGGAAAACTGTTACATGCCAGTGTAACATTCTTATAACCTAATCGCTCTTCAACTTTTTCTTGCAGTTTAATCATTGGAGAATGTTCCTTGTTTTTGTAGTCACTGTTTCACATAGTAACAGCTTGTTGTATTTTGGTCTGTTTGCCAGAGGGTAGGTTTATTTTTAAAACCCTGAACTCTGAATTTTTCTTTATTTTTCCAAGATTGAAAGCAGCTGAAGCGCCTGGAGTTACAGGTTGAAGGCGGCTTTACAATATGTGGAGGGGAGGGGCGCTTCTTTTCCTCCTCCCTGCCTCTGTGTGTGTGTGTGTGTGTGTGTGTGTGTGTGTGTGTGTGTGTGTGTGTGTGTGTGTGTGTGTGTGTGTGTGTGTGTGTGTGTGTTTAAAAAAAAAATCCCCTAACAAATGTCTTCTAACTGGCAGTTGTCTAAAAATAGAAAACTGCTTAACTAAAAATAGCCTGGCTCTCAGTCGTGCCAAAGAAAATGGAGAGGAATCGGCGTGGAAGAAGGCTGAGTAATCCAGTTGTATTCATTCAGAGAAACCTTTGAGAATGTGGCCGATGATAAAGTGCCCTCCACAAACCACAGGCCGGACTCTCTCTCTTCAGACTTCTAGGTGCCAATAAACATTTTAGCCCCAGGATACTTTTTCCCCCCTCATAGGTTGTAAACATTTTCTGAAAGACAAGGCTTTGTTTCACAGAACCTGATGGGCTGCCATAAGTAACAATTTTTTTTCTGCTCTTAAAAAATTTCATAACTGTTAAAGGCTTTGAAAACAGAGCATCTAACGTGCAAGTGGTGTAAAATAATGTACATCATGTAATAATTAACAGCCAACTCTGTTATAATCAAACCCGACTTACTGCTCACAATTAAACTTGAAACTTTAAAGAGTTTCACAGAAAGAAATTACTCGTGACTCACTGGAGCTTCAGGGAACAGCTGACTCACTTAACTTTGGCTTCCTTAGGACATGCAACGCTCTTGCTGAGAACACATCTCCTCCATATCCCAATAGTTAATCACTTGCCCTTGAAGATTTTGACTTTTAATTTTAAAAATGGAATCGAAACTACTGCAGAGCATCACATTCTGAGAGGAAAAGGCTTTGGGTTTCAAGAAATGGACTTCTGAATGAGCTAATTAAAAAAGTGCACAGGCTGGTCTTGCTATGGTAATGCTTCCCCACCCCCATTTTGTTTTGCTTAAGTAATCTGAATAACCAGGTCAAACATAGCAACAGGGTGTGGAAATGTCAGCACAGTTCATGGGGTTGTGCGGGTCTGGAGGATTGTTATTTTCGGTTCCTGTAATGCTGCTGGTGATAAGACTCTTGAGACAAAGGACGATAATTGATGGAAAGAAGCTTAAATCATGGCTAGAAGAATCGGGGTCCTTGTATGTGTGTCCATCGACTCTTCTGGTCTCCTTCCGTCTTGTAAAGCATTTTGTCGTCTTGCATGCCGGCCCCTACTGGCTTTGTAATGGATGCAGACCACAAGTGATTCCTTTATGCGGCATACAGGGTGTAATTGTGTCTGTGTGGTGTATTAGTAATTACCAAGCTGAATTCCCATATTGTATCTTTACTGCAGGCATGGAAAAGTAGGACATAGAATCCTGCACAACCATTTTCAACCTAGATAGTGGGCCACTTAGAACTGTATTCTAGGGACAAAGCCTTTTATATGGACACTTTTAAAACAGGATTATCATTGTGCGGTCCCTTGTGCTGTGCAGGGTGAATTCAGCTTGGGAAATGATTGACTTTGATATAGTATTATTCATTTTTGACTATTCTGCAAGCTTCTGTAATGTGGAAAATATTGCTTTTTTAATTGTTGAAATAAAAATTTAACATTGCTAGATAAAATAGTGATATGAGCTATGGGAACTATACTAGAGTATCATGTCAAAAAAACAGTGCATAAATTACTACATATAATAAGGTATGTAACATTCATAAACATTTAAACATAATTATGCTGGAAGCATTTTACCTTAAACAGTCTTATTTTCATATATAATTTATCGATCTTGGCTCAAGCATTGTTAAACTTCAGAAAAAGCTGACAACAAGTTTTTGTTACAGTAAACAGATACAAATTAATTATTAATTTCTTGCTATAAAATTTGCATCCATCCTTTATGTATTATGTAGCTGGTATTGATTTAACTACCTCCTATTCTTTAGGGATTTGAAATGACTACAATATTGTTTGTCTATTACGGAAGCCCAAGTAAACAAGCAGGTTGTTTTAATCAAGAAAATATGCATATTCTTTGATTTAAATACGTATAATGATAGTTAAGAAATATTAAATAGAATCGTGAAAAAATGAATGAGATCATTTTGATTAGTGATTATCAATCAAATTAAACTTATTTGTGAATAGTAAGCTAATGAATGTAAGATGTTAATTACATTTTTACCTTCAAGCATAAAAATGACCTAACACCATGTGTATTTTAAAATGTTACTTCTTTAAGGCTGGAGAGATGGCTCAGCAGTTAAGGCACTTGCTTGAAAGTCTGATGTCCCAGGTTCAATTCCCCAGTACCTACATAAAGGCAGATACACAAAGGGGGACATGCATCTGGAGTTCATCTGCAGTGGCAAACGACCCTGGAACACCCATTCTCACCCACTCACTCTCTTCTTTCCTCCTTCTTGGCTTGCAAATAAGTAAATACAATATTTAAATTTTAAAAATGCTTCTAGTTTTGACAACATGTATTTTTACACAGGCAACAATGATCACATTCTTACTGTGCAGAGACCTCAGTATCAAGGCTAGGAGAAGGAAGAGCATGGAAGACATGGTGTGAGATTTGACAAACCTTATTATCATAGCTTCTTCCTTTATTGTAAGGTCGAAAATACACATGGCAATCAACTGGACAAGCACTAATACATTACGAGGAGCTACGGTAGCAAGTGTCAGGGAGCCGCAGTTCTGAACACAGCTCATCTGAGCTATTAGCCCCTTTCTACTGCCTGACCACTGTATGTTACTGAGTAGATTATTTATGTGCTCTGTGTCTTAATTTCCTCAATTACAAATACAGTTAATTATAGTACCTAGTGCATGGCAACTATGAGAATTAAATAAATGAACACCTTTAACATGCTTGCTGATAGTCACATCATTGATGACAAGAAGGACAGTAAGAAGTGTATAATGAAGCAGTACCTACTAGGAAGCAGAATATTTAACCCTAAACATATTGTATATTCTAATTTTTAGCCTCAAAAAAGTAAATCATGAAAGTGGATAAGTACTGACTCATGTGAGAATTATGGGAAAGACTTTTCACAAGATGAGTTATTCTGTCATAAGAAGAAAGGAGATATGGGCAGGAGAAATATTAGTTTTATATGAATACAGTAAGAGAAAGATGGTGGAGATAATTGGGGAAGAGGAGTCAAGCAAATCGGGAGCTTAAGTGTTTGATGTGGAAGTAAATGTGATAAAATGAGTCTGGAACAGACACTGCGGGCTCAAATATTAGAATAGTATAGACACCAATTCTTAGTGAAGCCTCTACTATGCAGTGTTACCCAGCCCCAGATAGATGCAATCTAGCTTTACAAGTAGAACTAAAATATTTGGCATTCATAAATACTATATATGTTTGTGTGTGCTAAAAACTAAAAACCTTTTGCTATACTTATACATTTCAATCAATTTAAGTTATCCCATGTACATCTATAATTATAATATGTGACAAGCTGTTTTGGAAAAACGCATATGATTTAACTTTAAAATGATAAGGTACTCATGTGTTTCCCTGGGGAATATTAATCATATAATTAAAAGAGGTAAACCACAGAGGCTACAAGTTGTTTTAAACTCAAAACCAGTAAATTTAGGATTTCCTAATAAAATATGTGCAGTCTTAATGACTCCATGTACAGGTCAGGATTCTGTATACATACATGCAATCAAGCATGAAAACCCTGAAATCTTCTCTAGAATAGGAGATCTATAATCTTGGATCCCAGCTTTATGACCATTATACACGCAGTCAGTCAAGCCTGCTTTCTACCACTCATAAACTCTGTGATCTTGGCAAGTGACTGAACCTCACCTGAATTGTAGCTTCCTAAATGGTAACCAAGAAGGAATAACAAGTATCACATATCTTTTTTGTGAGAATGAGCATATAATGTATACAGATGGCCTTTAGAACATGTTGGATACATGATAGTCATGCATGCATGTCCTTCCCTTGCCTGTTGTTCCTCCTCAAATACATTAATTTAGCAAAGTTTTAGCATTTTACACATACACATACACACACACACACAGAGAGAGAGAGAGAGAGAGAGAGAGAGAGAGAGACTTTCTGTAACTGAAATCTCCAGTATATTTTGTTCTTATAGTTTAAAAATGTTATTCTATGGATAATGATTTAGCTCAGGAGTAGTGTACTTATCTAGCTTATTTAAGGCTCAGAGTTTCATCGTCAGCATATATATAGAATAATGTTCTCACTTATTATACATAGTACATAGATAACTATTTTGTATATACTATGAAGTTCTTCTGATGTAAGATCCTCACTATACTAATCCTAAGACTAGGAAAAAGTGCTTCCAAACAAATGTACTAGTAGTAAAAATGTAACTTGATAAAGTAACATCAAAATGGAGTTGAAAATTAAGTAGAACCCTTCCAAAAAGATGGACTAGCCTTAGTTCTGGTAGTGAACTTTATAGAGCAAAATATAATTTATTCCTTCATACACTCTCTGATCTAACTATCTATCTATCTACCTATATATAACAAGTGATCATATATATATATATATATATATACCCAAGGTAGAACTCAGTTGGATGAAGGAGAGTGAATTTGAATGAGAAAAAAGTAAAGATGTGAGATTTTAAAAATAATTAGTGAAGCCATTATAAACACTACCCCTACGCAGTCAGTTCCTGGAGGGGAGGGCAGCGGGGAATTGGGGATAACAACTCATTGTTTGCCCACTAAATATTGTAACTCATTATGGACAATTAAAAAAATGATTTAGTTCATTAAAATACTGGCCAGTCGACAGTGTTTGATACAATGATATTAACAATACAGAATATACGCGTTTCTTGCATTGCTGCTAGTGTGAAACTTTAAATATGTCTGACCAGAATTTCTCCGTATTTTTATGGCAGTCCGATGCATGTTGTTGGCAGTGAGCCAAGCAAGTGCTAATGTATTATACATTTGGCTTGGTTCCAGGTGAACAGGTGTTTTAAACATTTCAGTCACACACCCACAATGTATATCACCACTGGGGAAAGAATATCATTTCTAAACACTGCTGTTGGTTCCTAAGCACACCTATTCTTCACCATGCAAACAAAACGCAGAGGATCTGTGATGGGGAAAGATAGGAGGTCTGGAAATCTGTACCTGATCTCTGGCTGCTGTGGTCAAGATGGTGGGGGTCAGGAATCAAAGAACAAGTGATCAAAACCCCAGCAAACATTGCCACGTCTTTCCATAATTTAGCCCCTACAAATATGAGACAGTTTCTTTGCATTAGAGATAATAGTATTAAAGTATATGACAGAAAAGTGTTCTATGAAGAATGTGTGTCATTAAAACGACCATCCTGTTTGCAAACATCCCAAAGGGAAGCAACTTGTGTTTCCTGGGGTTCTACTTACTAAATTGACCTACTTCCTTCTAGAAGAAAAAATAAAGGTACTAGTAGCTACAGAGAAACAATTCTGAAAATATTTAAATATTTACAGAGTTTTAGCTTCATACTTAATACACACACACACACACACACACACACACACACACACACGCACGCACGGGTGTGTGAGACTGGCTGTTTCCAGGAGATGAATTCAGTTACATAACTTCCATCTCACTAAGACAAGTTCCTGTGTCAAATCAGCAAACTTTTATTGATCTTTAACCAACCCTTTGGCTTTAACAATAAAGTAATGCAAGAAGGCTGGGAAAGGGTTTCTGCTTCTTCCAGCCACCTGCCTGAACCTCATACTTTATTTCCGTATGGACTGGGTTCCTTTGATGAGTAGTCAATAGCACACATCACCTCATGAAAAGACTTTGAACTTCGCTTTTACTTCCTCTTTTAATGGAGCTATTTCTCCTCATCTTTTAACCGTGATCTTTACAAAAAGAAGTGTGATTCTATGCAAAGCGATGGAGATGGCAGGTTTGAGACATTTTGAAACTATTAGGTGGTTAATATGTGGTAAACATTATTTATTCAACAGAAAATTTACTTTAGGCCCATGTAGGAAATCCAAGCATCATCATAAAATTCTTTAAATATTATACAAGCTGCTTTAATTTCAGTTTCCAAAAAAAATCTGGTTTCCCATCTCAGAGACTCAGGTATTGACTGAGTAGTGGTACGCTTCCAGAGAAAACAGGGGAGTTTGCTACTGTGGAGACAGTCTGTGACTGTGGGTGGCATTTTCCCTGCTGAGTCAGGTCCCCAGGCTTTAACCAACAGGGTGGATTTTCTGACAAGATGCAAAACACAAGTCTTTGTGGTTCTCTAAGCTCTTCTGTAATTTTCCCCTTTTTCTTACAACTTTGGGAAATTTTCACTTAAGATCATATTTTGCTGTCTTCCTCATAACTGTGAAAGAAGTTTTACACTTGCTTCCTTTGTTTTTCTTGTCATCTCGCCTGTAAAGTAAAACAGTGTTACCTCCATTTTTGTGAACAGAAAGAAAAAGGAAGAGCTGTGTACCTGTGATTAGAAAAAAAATTATACTGCATACAAAATTTATCCATGACATCATAGCTTTGCTCAGAGAATCTATTGTTTTTTTTTCTTCCATTAAAGTATACTTTTTTCTCACCCCTTCAGCCTATATTCCCTCCACCACAGGACAAATATAACCTCATAGTTACAAGTCTTTGAATCCCTCATCTGTCCAGGTAAACTGAAGCAAAGATCTGAGCAGTTAGTTTAATCTGAACAATATAGGTAAACACTCATTTTCTTAGTGACAGACATTTTGGGTTCTTAATACCAGTATTTTAGTAATTACAGTAAACATGCATTTGGATTTACCCAGAAAGCCACAGACACATGCTTTAGAAAAGACTTTCTTCTTAGTCTTAGGAATATGGAAGCTGAAAAACACAGTACCCTTTCTTTTCCTGCGTTTTCATTTCTTTAACTAGGTACATACAACCTAATTGGTGCAAAAGAGGCTTTTCCCTCTATCCAGTGGTGATCATTGCAAAATAACAGGAAAACATCATAGATATAATTATTCATCAGAAAATGAATTTTATTACAAATATATCTCTATAGAAAAATATATTTACTAGGCATTTAACTCAAAAGATACATAGATCAAGGCTGAGGAGTTCGGCTCAGCATTTAAAGGTGTTTGCTTGCAAAGCATGCTGGTACCAATTTGACTCCCTAGTACCAAGTTAAGCCAGATGCATAAAGTGATCCATGTATCTGGAATTCATTTGCCGTGGCAAGAGGCCCAGTTGAGTCCATATTTTCTTTGTCTATCTACCTCTCTCTCTGAGTGCACAAGTGAAAATTCTCAGGTTCACCACTATACTAACAAAAATCACTAAAATTTCATGTTGTGAAAATTAAAATGTCAAACTTAAAATTCAGGTGTTGTGCATTTCCACTGATAATGCCTGAAACTACAGATGATTAAAACATGCCAATAAAGGCTACAGGGCCCTAGAGCTTAATGCACTGGCACTCCTCAGAGAAGGCCATCTAGGGCCAGAGGACAGAGTGGCCTGTGAAGCAGGCAGTCTCTGCTTGGCTGTGGTAAATCAGTGCATATCCACTGCTGGGAGTGGATATCGGGATGAACAAGATTGCTGATGATTTGTGACAAAGCTTTATATAACCTCATGAAGTACGGAGCCCAGATACCAGGAGAGAATAAGCTTACAGCCCAGTGAGCACTTGATGTGCTTGTTTGTCTAATCTTTCCTTCCATCTCTCATTATTTTTCCCTTCCCTCTTGTCCCTTTTCAATATCTATGAATCTATCATTTCTCTGTATTTATCTACCAACTGATCAATCTGTGTCTACATATATATCATCTTCTACTTATCATCTTCTGTAATTCTTTATTAAACATGGTCTATCTTCCTACTTTTTATTTTCCAATGTTCTTTCTAGTTTTTGTAGCCTCCTCGTAAAGTAGAGGTGGCTGAATGAAACTGAAGAATATGGTTAAAATTCATAGAATGAGAAAAATAAATTTAAATGAGTTTTGTTGTTATTTACTGGATGATTTGAGAAGCATAAATTTAAAAACTGAAACCTGCTAATCAAATAATAAGGTTAACTTAGTTTATGTTTTGGTTACAATGTAAAAGAAATAATATTGGGCTTTCTGAAACATTTCCTGTGAAATGCATTCCATTAACAAGTATTTAATCTAAAAGGAAAGATCCTAGTTTCACAATGAATGCATTAGGTGTTTTCAGTCTTTTGTCCTATTATAATGTCCTATTTATTCTAATCTTAATTGCCTATGCTACTAAAAAAATGACTCTTCACAGTAATATTATAAAACATGAACTACAGTATGAGTCCAGAAGACAGCAACCCCCAATAACAAATGAGCCAGCAAACCACAGGCTGAGTCCCTGTGGAACATAGAGCTAAGAGTCTTAACTCAGAAATGCTCCTGGCACTTTTACTGTTGGTCCTAGAAATACTTCATCATTTTTCTGATATCAGATGGAAATAATTACATATTAAGAAAATAAATATTGGTCTTTTGATTAATGAACTCAAAATTTAAGTTAATTTATGAAATTCTAAGGGCCCAGTTCTCTTCAGGATATTTATTCATTTAAAAGGCATCATTCTGCTCCAAGGGTTGAGTTTTGGGTGGACAGGAATCAGGAACTCAGTGTTGCTGCAGTGGAGTGAACAGTATTAAACCAGGGAAGGCAAAAAAGAAAATAACTGAAATAGTGTTGAGACATTTCGTAAACACAGCCAGGGCCTTAAGAGGAGGTATGAGACTGGGCAATTATCTTGAAGATTTTTATTAAGCAGCTTTTATTTACTTAATGCTCCCTAGTCATTAACCAAGTGCAGTCCTATCACACTTCCTTCACTTGCACCTACTCAACACCATTGAACATAAAATCCAACAGTTTCCCAAGGCAGATAAGTATGTGGTCATGAGACACCAGCTATACGGGATAGGTAGATGAGACTTTGCCCACTCTGCAAATCCAGGTACTTACAATAGGATGGGCGTACAAGAGATAGAAACTAGTATAAACATGTTTGTAGAAAAGAAACAAGAAGTCTTATAACTTTCCTGTGCTTTGTTTTAGAGAGACAAACTGTTGAACTTTCTTAACACCTAACATGAAGGTGGACAGACGAGGTCTGTCCCCCTGACCAATGACGACATCCTATAAACTGAATAGTATCGACCTCCAAGTCAACCCTCTGAACTTTTTCTCATGATTCCTGACTTCCAGCTGTTTCTTTTCTGAACTTTTGTTCATTAAGAGATAGAGCCTGGTTTTCTGTTCATAGGCCAGTTTGATGAAATACCATCCTGCTCTGTCTATCTACTGGTTTAACTGGTCTGGGTAACTACCCACTAGCCACTAATTCTACCCTAGATCCAGTCTATTAAGCAGAATGTTTTCCAGTGTGTCAGCCAGTAAGATGAAAATGCTCGTGCTATATTAACCAATTCCCAAGAGAGATTTTTGTATTTAAAGAAGTAATAGAAAGTCTCCAGCTTTTTCACTTTCCTGCTCATTGCTGTGTCTGTTCCCTTTTTTCCTCCACCCGCCTTTCTCCCCTTCTCTTTCTCCTCTCTTCTTCTATCTCATTCTCCCTCTTCTGTCTGTCTCACCCATTACAGTAAAGTCTTAAACTGAAGAAATATAAAAAAGACCAAGGCTACTACTGGACATCAACAGACCTAACAATACTTACTTTAAGCAGAGAGATTGTTCATTAAGGGAGGAAAGCTTAAATTTCTAGCCACTAGCTTTTGCTTCCTCTGTCTGAGGCTCCTGCTGCATGTTGTCTGACTGTCATTAACACTTTTATCCTGTGAAACACCTGTCCAGAAGAGTTAACTGATTTATTTCAACATTCTTCTGTCAGATACTCTGCTAGCTACCAAGGACAGAAAGTCCTGAAGAGATATCCTGTCCTCAGGTATCTTATAATCTAGAAAATGAGATAAGAAAAACAGAGATAGCAACAGATGATATGAATTAGGTGTTAATTGCACAAATCTAGGGAAGCATATAGGAGACATATTAACTCATTGCTTTCCTGTAGCTTCCTAAAGCTAGGTAAGTGCTCGACCACTCAGCTACATTAAATAAGAACTCTGTTACTGCAGCCTTAGAGTACATTATTATTTTATTATCAACATTTGTTGAGTTTCATCCGTGTGCTGGGCACATTAGCATTCCAGAGGTAAAATGTGTCTCCAACCATGGAGACTTACTCTGAAACACCCAGATTTCCCTCACCTAACAGCCACAGTGACTATGAGTTGCAGGATTCCCATGATACTACATACTCTGGAGATGTTGCCTCTTTTGATCATAACAGGAAAAAAAAGCATTGAACAGTTTAAACTAATGGTTGTTAATACTAGTCTCTGGGAGATCTTATTTTAGACTCGGACAATTCCCCCAGATTCAGGATCTAGGAGTCTTCCCAGAATATACTAACAGGACCGATGGTACATAAGAGGGCCTTTCTTACTTTAACCTTCAAATTAATATAGAATGACCAAAACAAAAATAAAACAATCAATACAGAATGTTTATGGCCACTCATTGGAGGTAGGCTGGTTCATGAAGTGATCAGTCAGTTGATTTTAAGGAGAAAGGTTTGAATGTTTGTTAGGAGGAAGAAGTCCAGTATGCCATATGTGAAATCTATTTGGCATCTGGAAATGACCCTTGAAACTCTCTGTACATACTATTTAATAAATCAAGGCATAGAAAATAATGTGGTGTATATTTCAGATCTCTCCACAATTGAAATCTGTTACTGGTGAATGTCAGGGTTATGACTGAAGTCATTAAAACGATAGCATCATGGATAAAGGACAAAGTGAGGTTTTCCCCTTTGGACCAGTGTCAATGCATTAGAGAGGTCTTTAACTCTCCGCAGATTTTAGAGCCCATTTGGAAGCAATGTGCAGGACAAACAGTTTATCCTGCGTCTTGGGAGCTGCTGGCTACCTCAGAAACGAGGGCTTGTCCTTCACAAGTGTTATATGAAACAGGCCATGACACAGTCAGTCCATTGCCAGCTCAAATCTTTATTGTTCCATTGTGTCTGCTCTGCCTTTCTGATAAGCTAGTGCTGGAATAGAGAACTCACCCAACAAAGACTATTCAGCAGACATCAGCAGCCATGTCTGTGTTTCTGAGTAGAACATGGAAAAAGAAAAAGAAACACAAAAACACTTCTTGGTATCCTTAGGTGCTTCTTAAATAGTTTGTCCTCATCCTCTTGCTGATAACTTCAAGGACCCATAGGCATCAAAGCTCAGACCAGGATCCTAATCAAGTAAAACCACACAGAAGTCCAACCACTTCTGCCCCACACCCAATATCCTTATCACCTCTGACACTGTTCTGTAGTTCCCAAGGGACATTCTGAGCAGCTTTCATGTAGTCACTATACAGATTGCTTTAACCTGTTATAACTTGTCCTGCATGCTGATATAGTAACATTACTGTTACCATGGGAGTCCCCCAATTCATTTCAGTTAATCTTGTAGATTAGAAAATATAACTATCATGCTTGTTTGCTTATTAGTTTATTCATTGAAAAGTTATTAAGAGCATATATTGACCCTGCCTATATTTACAAAGCCCATTGAGAAGGCCTTTCCTCACAGAATTCACTATCTACTGATGAGGCAGACATGTAAAAAAAGTAAATCATGATGGGAGGGTCAAAAAAGGTTTTAAAGTAAATCATCAAAACAAGTAATAAAATAAATAATAAATAATAAAATAAAAAAGTTCAAGTCTGTAAAAATAGAGAAGGGAATCCCTTAGAACTTGGGAAAGTTAGGGCAAGTTTCACTGAGCAATTGACGGCAGTAGTTACAAGCTGTCCTAGAATGACTAAAGTCTGAATAACAGAGGGGAGAAAGTAAATAAAAATATTTCAGAAAGGAACAAATGGCAGATATGAAGAGAGTTTTTAAAGTACATACTTGACTTGGGAAGTGATACAAAGATCTTCACCCATCACAATGCAGTGTGCTGCTGGAGAAGCCATGGGTGGCTGGGAGCCTCTATGGTTTATAGGGACAACAGTGACACAATTAGATTTGCATTTTAATTAGACTCTGTTAGAAGTCTGAAGGAAGACTGACTGCAGTCAACAACCAAACAAACAGACCAAGAATGGGAGACAAAATATCAAAATGAAGGACAGTTGAGTAGAGATGATGGAAATGGGAGTGATTTCTGAGGTTCTAGCTTAAAGGACAAAGTTAAAACATGTGAAGGAAGGGAAAATGGGAGGAAATGGAATAAGTGCTGGACAGGAATCAAAAAAATAAATAGGCAAAGAAATGAATAGAGACCATAGCAAGTCCTGTAGAATTGAATATACATGATGACTGGAAAAGATTTCTCCAAGCTGATGGATAATAAATAGAATAGAGGACATGGGTTACTGTCCTTTTAAATGACTAGTAGTTAAGCAATGACCCAATAGTTACAGCTAGATAAGAGCATATATGGAAACAAAAATAATTATTTTACCCAAGATAACATATACACTTACTTTTGTTAAAATAAGTTATAAAAGGTTTATAAAGGTTGCTCCAAAGATTTATTTTTAAAGCATCAATGATTCTAGAGTCATCCTTTCCCACCACTAACAGATTTGCCACATAAAAACGATGGTCTAACAAGATTAGCGTGTGAATTTACATTCACATCTTATACTTTCACAAAACCTGCTTCCTGATCTTTGTTAATTTATTCCTTTCCTCTCTTTTCAACGTTGTTGAATTTATGATTCTGTCTGGGAGTTTTCCTTCTTTATTTGAGAAATTACCGACATCATACATTCTTCAACACCACCTGCCATTTTACTTACTTTATGAAGATTTTAAGGATTAATGACATATATTATCATGCATTTCATTTGTTATATATAAAATGTTTAATATTAGACTTCACATACTCCTGGATTAAGGATGTGAGGAGTGTTTCATGGCTGAAGTGTGCAGACTTCCAGACTGTTTTTGGTCTAAGATGGGCTGTGTATGCATCCTTAAAATCTCAAACTTAAACAAAACCTATGAGACCTATCACCACATCCAGTCAGATAACCCATGAAAGGACAAGGGAGACAGACACCAACGATACCCAACACAACCCAAAGCAGAAGTCCAGAGACACAAGATCTGAACAATAAAGCAAACTTAAAACTCACCTACCAGGACTCAGGGAACTGAGCAGAAGAGGGGGTGGAAAGATTGTAAGAGTCATGGTGGGGGAGAATATCGAGAGACATTGCCCCCCTCAGCAACAACACACAAGGGGGTGGGACTGGCTACCTCTAGAACAATTCATAACCCCCTGCCCCATGGACTGATCCAGTAAGCACACCAAAGAGGATGCCCAGTGAGTTGGGGACAGAGAGTAAGGAACTGGAGGCACCATTGCAAGATCTGCTCATACAACATATCCAATTATTGACAATAAAGATATTTTAAAAATCTCAAACTTAATCCTGAGGAAGTCTGAATAACTTGATTGGCCAAGAATCACCCAGATTCTCCATAATCTCCACACATCTCGTCAGATTAAGGTTGGCTCAGAATAAGACAAATGCTAGAGCTGAGAACAATGGAGGCACAAATCAGCATCCAAAATTTGGGAGGAAAACAAAGATGAGCTTTACCCAAGAATTTCAAAGCATGCTCAGTTCAAGTTTGTGTTATTACGTTTGTAGTCATGAAAGTCTTATACTATGAGGCTTTTGTTTTGATTTCTCTAACCTTTATATTCTACCTAAATGTCACCCTCTTTTTATCTACTCTCACTATGAAATCTGTCTTTTTATTATAAAAGTTATACACATATATGCATATATATGTACTGTATGTGAAATTTCTTCTTCAAAGATTATAAGAATGCTCACCTTTCTGAGGTTTCACATTTAAACTAGTACTCACTCCCATTTTTACACAACCAATGATATGAAACTGCCTCATTATAAACAACTTCAAATTGTGACAGTACAGCATTGCTTCCAGACTTAAAAACTATACATTTCAAAACAAGTAAAATTGTGACAATTACTTAGAAAGAATAAAATTCTAAGTTTTAAGTTAATATGAAGTCATACAAAATACAAAAAAAATCTCAATTGCAAAACTGCTGCAGTGAGACGACTCCTCTGCCCTCTAACTCTTGAGGATTTCTTTCTGTTCAGTTTATACATCCAGTTTCATCTGGCATTAATGTTTTAAACATTTATTAAGCTCTCACCACATGCTAGGTCGAATATGAAGTTCCGGTATACGAAGTGACTAATAAACATCCTCTGTACTCCAGAAGCTCATGATAGAAGGAAGAAAGAACATCATAAATAATTCAAGTCATATATATATATATATATATATATATATAAGGTGTTTGCATCTATTGGACCACAGACAAATGAGCAGTTGTACATCACACTGTTTGTGTGGGATCTCATTGTCGTCTCTGCCTTAAGTCAGGGAGACAGCTTTGGTCCAGTTGAGAAGCTTCTGCAAACATTAACACTGCTGGAAAATGTGTCCCATTCATGTAGCTGGCATTTGTTGAGCTTTGCTTCTAAAGCATGTCCATCTGTTCTCCACTGAAACTCCAAAGCAAATGAAGGAGATTTTGTTAAGGACTTTCCAGAGTAGCAAAGGAGACAAACACAAAAAGGATTAATAATAGATAATTAATGCCTTAAAAGAAAACTGTCTATAATTGGGCTGGAGAGATTGCTCAGTGGTTAATGCATTTGCCTCCAGAGCCTAAGGACCCAGGCTCAATTCCCCAGGACCCATGTAAGCCAAATGCATAAAGTGGCACGTGCATCTGCAGTTCATTTTCAGTGGCTCAACCATTCTCTCTCCCCCCTCTCTCTCCCTGTCTCTCTCCCTGTCTCTGTATTGCCCTGTTTACAAATAAATTAATTAATTAATATTTAAAAAAAATGCCTATAATTAAGTCCATGCATGAATGATGAGGAAATTATCTCTGCTTGGATGATGAGAACACTACAGGAAGGTGGTGATTATATGTCAGACTTTAGAGGAAGAACAGAATGGTGGGGTTATTTCTAGAGGGAAGATCAAGGGCTTCTTATCTCCCAAGATGCCTTACCTTCTGGAAAGCATGAGGAAAGGTCAGATGTCCCTGGCCTCATTTGCACCAGTGTCCCAGTAATTCTAGACACTTTCACTATCTCCATGAAATAATCCATAGCCATTAGGAAACAGCTAATGATGAAATTTATCTTTATGTGTAATACATTAAAACTTATTCAAGTCTTTATTTAGTGTTGTATATGTCCCTTATTGAAATCTGAAAAGAAAATACTGGAAAAATTTCAATTCTTATCTTTTGAAGAAAGGTACCCCCAAAGAACTGAAAATCTCCAATCCCTCCACCCCAACCGCTACCATACACCTTTTCCCCACAGTAAATGTATGGTTGGAATGAACGAGTGTAACAGTTTTATATTTTCACCTTTTTAAAAATTTGCCACAACTAAGTAACTTCAGTACCATCATTTTTTCTTGTTTTGCTTGTTTAATAATAGCCTAATTGCTAATTGAATATGTTTACCATATTTTAATGTGTCTTTATTTCTAGAACAAAGAGGAATTATGGTACAGATATATAGTATAGATAGTGCTTACAGTTTTGATTCTCAAAACTAATTGATAAATTTCTTGACAATCTTTTCCCTTCCTAAGTGATCTATAAGAAATAATAAATGAATGAAAATACAGTATAGATTTCCTCAGAGATTTTTTACTTTGAATTCCCATTGCCTGATTCCAAACACAAGGCAGTGTCTTCAGGTGGCACTTCCCAGATGCTAGAGAGACAGAGTAGCAGTGTTGTAAGTACTGCAGCCAGGGGCGAGATTTCATTTCAAGTGCACTGCCTACTCCTGTGTGGATGAACTGCTTTTTAAAGACTATTCCACTTGTTATCTGCGCACATTTGTCTTCATAAAGCTACTAAAAACAAGCAAAACTGACTCAGAGGAAAGGAAACTGCCTCTCCTATGTTGGCGACTTTTCCTTCTTGGAACATGGCATCCATGCAACTAATAATAGTGATTTCATCATGTCCTCTTGACACATGAACCTTCCAAAGTCAGGGTTGCACTAGTTATGCAATAAAGGGCAATTATTGGGATTTTAACAATGGTTAATGGGAGTGATTTGGAGATTTTCACGAAAGGATTTTGAGTTTCAACCATACAGTTATGCATAGATTACAAATAAGACAATGCCAGCATATATTGATCAATTTTTAAGGAAAAATGACATAATGAGATTTACAGGAAAGTGGATTGACTTGTTTAGTTGCTCACATAGGGAGAACTTGTTTAGAATCACTTAATTTTTGGTGATGATTCTCTGAAAAAAAGTTTAATTTCACATAAATATCATTAGCATAAAATATGTAGCTTCACAGAATTGACAAAGGCCAATAATTTTGTGATTTATTTGAACTAAGAAGAAATATTTTTTTAAAAAATGAACAATGAAATATCTATATATAACTATATATACATAATTTTATATCCATATATATGACAGAGAAAGATAATTAGTTTTAACAATGGTGCAGGAAATGGTGTTTTCTAAGTAGATAACAAAATACTTAAAACAAGAAATAAGCCTACATGTGGTATTCTTTTTTTCATTTATATTCCTTTGGTAACAAGATAGAATCTGTTCCCCTACATCTATTTCATTAGAATTTTTGAAGCACCTGTCATCTATCATCAGCAGTTTATACATATTTCAAATTTTCCTGATGAACAAATGTAATAACACAGGTCCATATGTCCACATGTCTGTGAGGAGAGATGCCGCGTGGTAGTTACAATACCTGTCTGGACTCCTTCTCCCATTTATTGTTTGGAGTGTGTCACCTCCTGTCAATCGAATTACTTCTCCAAGAGCGGCTGTTCTCAGCTCACGGCATGACAATCACTACTTTGTGAATATTCTGCAGCACCCTGAGCCAATTGATCAATTCCAAAAGTGTCATTCTCTTGTGGCAAGTTGGTTTCAATAACAAGCTTACTGAAGATTTGCAGAGAGCTCTTAGGGGAAAGTCTCTTTAGATACTCCGTGAAGGAAACAGGTAGTTTTAGGAGGGTTCTTCTTACCTTATCTTGACATACAGGGGGAAAAAAATCTTTTCAAAATATCATCAGCTGAGATACATGTAATATGCAGGATGCCTAGCCTCTTTAAAAGAGTAGCAGCTTAAGTATCTGCATTACCTGGCCAATGAGACTTGTAAAAGATCAGAAACACTTTCAAGGCCAACAGCAGAGATTTCACTTTGGCAAGGGAAAAAAAGCCTGAAGGAATAATGCTTAGTATCCATTTAGTAAGCCTATCTTTTCATTTCGGTGAATAGACTGATTTGGCTGGATCTAATGACAGTTCCTTTATCATCATTAAATCGCTGTAGATTTTTAATATAATAAAGATAAAACTGCTCTTCCCATTCCACATTCACACACTGAGATTCAAGTTGTGCCACCACTTCCATTTCCAGAGCTTTATAATTCCACCATAATCATTTGTTCTTGGCAGAAATATGTTATACAAGCATTCAGCTGAAATCATATTTTTGAACAAATTTTCCAAAGTCCTGGTTATGTGATTATAGGAATTTGGAACTCAGCATTAATTTGCTCTTGGGTTTTGTGTTTGTATGTCTCAAAAAGCTTTTTTTTAAATAACAGAGTTTAACTTTAATCATTATTTAAATTTGGGTGATATTCATTGCAAGATAATGTAGTCAGATGTAAGAAGAATTTATTAGGGAAAAATGGCCTGCCATTTTCCCTCTTCTCATCGTGACCTGCTGGTTTTTCCTCTTAGCATATGTCCTTTTTTTGTGAATTCAGGCTACTGGATATGTTTGCTTTTAATAGTTTACATGTGCTTCAGGGACAAAGTGACTTGTTGCTCTAATTAGTTTCTTGATCCATCAACTCTTTTACTGATTAACAAACACTCCCTGCTTGACTCACATGTGATATCTGAGAATTTTCAATACTTAGCACAGTATTAAAAATTTTCCCATACCTAATTTTTTGAATTTATAGTTCACTTATAATAGTATTCCGTAAACTGCTACACTTGAACCTGAGTGAGAGATATATGGTCTCAATCTCTCCCTTCTCAAGTGTAAGAAAGCTTCGACAGGAGAAAAGGCAAGTCTCACCTTGTCCCCAAGCAGGGATTGAGGCTTGAGCCATCACACTTGGCCACATGGGCTTGAGAGCTGTGATATGTCACCTAAACTCTTTAGGCAACACTTGTGAGAGAGAATGGGTTAATATTTGTAAATATATTTCAAGGAAATATAAGTGACGTTTGAATATTTAGAAACCAAACACAGTGTCTACCCCACCAAAGCTTTGTGAGATTATTTAGCACACATGTATGTGCCAGATGGATTCTAATGACAGTTGAGAGGCCTCTCCTAACCCTTGCGTTCTGTTGTCAAAAATCTGAATATCAAAACAACGATAATTTCTACAATGAGATTTATTAAATAAAAGATAAATTGAAAAAATCCACTATCCAGACTTTAACCTAAGGCTTTAAACTAAAGGATTACAGAAGAATATTTTAATATGCTTGTTGAAATATAAACAGATAACGTAACACTAGCTATTTACATGATCTTATCTACTTTCCTCTACATAAGTGAATTCTTATGAATGAATTGTGGAATACCATGTAAGTCACTCAAGGTTTCCTTCAAAGCTCAAGGATCGGCAGAGATCAAAGCAGAAACACATGATAGCCTAACACAACAAATAGTTTTTACCCAGAGAATGCTCTTGTGTTTGAGATAATTCTAACAGCAGAGTATAAAATGTAGGACACTAAGTAAATGGATATATCATTGTAGTGTGCTGTCTTGTCCTTTGCATTATTATTATTATTATTATTATTATAGGAACCGTCTACAAGTACTTATTCTGGATGTAGATCCAGGAGAGGGGGACAGGTGGCCCCACAAATTATAAATTCCTCAAAATTATAAATGTATATTTTATCATCTTGTGTCAAAATATTCGTTTTAATATTCAAACATCTTACCACATAATAAACTGTAACCATATGTTTGTTATATTATACCACTATAATATTAATAAATATTTACAGAGCTGTACAATAACCTAGTTGTAGGAGAATTGGTAGTTCTCCTTAGTTTGATTTTTAAATAAAAAAATAAAAAATCAGTGTCTCAGAAATTAACATTATGTAAGATTATATTTGTTACACCTTTACAAGAGCCAGTGGATTAAATGTTTAAGATAGACTCTTCTTTTTAAAATCGTGTTTTTTTCTACAACTGTATCAATTAAACATGGAGTGTTATTTCAGTTTTTAGTTCTTCAGTTTGATGGGGCAGCATTTGCTTATTTGTATGTAATCTCTGTATTTCATCACGATCTCTGCTGAACTTTCCATTAACAAGAGGCACATAAGGATGCATCTCCTTTGTAACCCAACTTGGTAGATAGTACCAGGAAAATTAAGAAACACTGCCAATCTATTAACAATCAGCATACCAAACTGTGTGACTAGACAGAAGTTTTGGGATCTCTAAAAACATAGTATCTCAGTACATTGGTTTGTGCATAATTAACTTGGCAACTATCAGGTCAATTTTAAAAAGAAAGAGTCAAACTCGGGACACCTGACTCATACTTTTTCAAACTGTTATATACTGTTATATTAGTATTTATCCTTTAGTGACAGCTGAAACTAGACCAGACCTGTATCCAAGAGACAGGAGGTTGGAAATAAGCCTGTGACTTCTCTCTTTCATGTGTCAGAGTGTCTCAGCTGATGCTGGAAGAAGTTTTGCAGTCAGGTAGTTACTGACTTGGTTGCCTGTGTGCAGTGATTTTTGCCTTCTTCAGCTCAAGATAATGAAGCCCTAAGCCCAGCGATTTAGACATTTCTTCCAGCTCAAGTTTAGGAAGCTAACTTCTCAGAACTGCAAATTTCAATGCAGAATTTCACACACAGAGACCAGTGAGCACCACTTCAGAACGTCACTGATCAATATTTGGTGACACTATTAGCTGGTTTCCTTGGGCCCTTTGTTGTTAAGTACAATGAGGCAGGATGGGGCTTTCATGACAACCATTATGTTAAAGTCAGAGATATGATTCCAACATTTCTGCTTTTTTCACCATCACAGACTCTGAAATCATTGCATAGCATCCTTACTTCTAATATTTCTATGGGAAGAAAGCATATTGCAGTTTGCCACCTTCGTTGAGTTCTCTTGTGGTTGTTTTTCATTTTTAGATATTTCTATCTGATTCACTACCAGGAAACTTCTCCCTCTTTGTTCATTGACTGAATATAGTTGCAAAAGGAATATTTGTGGTTACATTTTTAAACTTGGAAGTGCTCTGTTGAAATAACACTGTCTCTCCCTGTGGTTTCTTTTTTCTAATGTAATATAATATATGTACTAACCTGAAATACTAGACAACTTGAATTTCTATGATATCCTTGAATGTCTCTTACAGTCTTTGTCTAGGTTTGAACTTTCCAAATTATGTATTTCAGACATTGAGAAAGAAGGGCCTTAATGGCTGTGACAGCCCAGATCCCGATGCTGACGATTCAGTAGGTCACAGCCCTGAGTCTGAGGACAAGTACAGGAAAATTAACGAAGATATTGATCTAATGATCAGCAGGCAAAGATTGTGTGTAAGTACTCGAAATACCCTTCGTTTTTTTTTACTCTTGGTATTTCTCTGAACCTGGCAGGCATTGAACAAGAAAGAAAACAAAGGCTGTGAAAGCCCTGATCCTGACTCCTCTTATGCACTCACCCCACGCACTGAAGAAAAATACAAAAAAATTAATGAAGAATTTGATAATATGATCAAGAGTCATAAAATTCCTGTAAGTACCAAAGGTAGATGGCTGGTCTGCTGATAACTGCTACAGTAACATACCTTAACCCTGTCAGTGATGGCTTGCTCTAAGAAGCACTGGAAAGTCAGACAAATAAATTAGCCATCTCATCCCATGGGCAGACCTGACGGGATGCTGAAATTACATCATCTCAGAGTTGCCATCGAGCCCCTTCTGAGGTCAAACAACTCACACAAGGAAGGAAAAGATCTCTGCAGCACACCCTGAATTCACACAAGCTCTTAAACACCCATTTCTTAAGCAAATCACAATAGACTTGTAAAACACTAGAATCACCTCCTAAACAAATTTGAAGATTTGCTATAAAGCCCATAGACATATCGTATGCAGAGAACAGATACATGAGTGGATCTGAGGTTCCATCGTGTAAACTGACGATCATCGCCTAAACCAAGACCGATTTCTGAATAAAACACCAGCCCCTCCCCCTACACATGAAATCCAACCACAGCACTGAAGGGTTAAAGCTAATGCGCTGCAGGAACAGACTGCATGAAACCTAACGGTAAGATCAACGTCTGTGTGCTGGGGTGAGATTGTAAAGCTTTCATCAGAGTATTATCTGCTTTGCCTACACCAGCATTTCCCGTGCTTTAACATTTGGCTAAATTTTGTCTTAACCAAGTCAGAGATTTTCTAACAATCGATCATATGCCTTGCCAGATACTTAAGAGAAATAACTGTGCATGTATTATTTTGTTTGACCACTTGAATAAGGGGAAAGTACCTACCTTTTTATGATGTTCTGTCCCTACCGAAACAATGATAACTTTGTGGTATAAAAGGATTATACTCAAGGCTCACACGCTGTGAATAGTATCAGTGCCTGAATCCTAATTGTTCACAAGCTCCTCAGCACCTAATTATTTCCTTAAAAAAAGTACATTTTTGGTAAGTTAGCCAAAATACTCTAAGCCTGAGCCTTGAGTGCAATTCAGGAGTGCATATATGTGTTGATGATTACATGTGTGGATATTTGAAGCCAAAACCCTAGGCCATATCCTCAGCTGTACACACAAAATAAGTTAATGCTTTGACATAGCCAATGCACGCTCAACCTTTACTGGATGAAATTGAACCCTTAAAAATTTTATGTGTAAAATATGTGCATATGAAAAGTCCTGTCTTTATAAATTCAAGACTTTTTCTTTTATTAAATGAAATGTCAGATGTAATACAACCTTTTGTTGTATTACAATACACTATATGGTGAAGGAAAGCTATCCTATGAACTCTTAAAAATTTTGTAAAACCAAGTACTGTATGTACCATGTTCATGGTTGGCATTTTATCCACTGGAGTGTCCTATGTACAGACATGCATTCAAGCTACCTATACTCAGAAGTTGTAAATGACTAAACATCCAGTAAGATTGTATCTTTCTCCCAGCCCAAAAAAAGAAAGCAACAAACAGCTCCTTGGGACCAACTTTTAATAGACTTTATGAACATTAGTTTGGAGTTGTATGTACAAAGATTTAAATGTGGCATGTTGAGGCAAAACGCCTTTAATGTTTAAATAAAAGGAATCCCCTGCCCAATTGGTTATGGGGAAAAGAGGGATAAAATATCTGCAATATTGCTGGCAATTCTCAATGTGGGTACTCCTAAGCAATAGCAGAGATTTAATCCCCAAATTTTAAGGGGAGCTTGTATTCTGAGGGGAAAAGAGACGTGATACATGTATGGAATGCTCCACCTTGTCATGTTAGAAGTTCCAAATGAAGATACATGATTTGTTAAGAGGTACAGGAGGGGGTGGAGTCGGAGATGAAAAACCACAGGAGTGTTTATGGGCCAGGCAGTGAGAGGGAGCCACCCAGCCAATGGCAGAGCCAGAGTCTTTGCGTCTTTAGTAAGTGTTTCCATCTCCATGGTGAGAAGTCTAGTTTTTGCAAATCACTTTCAGTTGCTGGAAGTCAGTTTCGTTGAAAGGTTCCACAGCTGCTAAAACGTTTACAGCAGGGAAAGGACACGCTGCCCTTTGTGTGTGAGGAGTGTCTCCACCTCTTTAAAAACATTACAAGACTGTTTTTCTTTTTCGAAGACTCAGTTTGAAGCATTTCCCTTTTAAAATAGAAAAATTTAATATTGCAGTCACCTGTTGGAATAATATAATTCATGCCCTTATTCCTCAATGACATTAAATAAATTCATGGGTGATTTGGAGTCTTGTTGGCCCGCATGTCCTCGTGCTGAGTCTGCTACAGTTCATGCAGGCTTTACAGTGAGGAAAGAGGAATTGGGAAAAGTGCTGATGCAAGATCCATTGGAAATAAATGAAAAGGGAGGAAGTGGAAAGAAATAATCAATATTTCTTCAGAATAATGGATTATAGAGAGATATATAATGTTGTAACTAGGACCAACAGAGGAATTTGAATGAAAATCACTCAAAATTATTTATATGCTGAGGAGGGATGCTTGCTAAAAAGAAAATACTCAACATAGAGGTCTGATGGGGACAAGATGACAAAAATTTTCAAGGAAGGAGAGAAGGATGGAATCTAATCAAACTGACAAGGTTAGAGCAGAATGGAGATGCTCCCAGGGGAAGGTTCAGATGGGAAGTAGGTAGGGTGAAGCTGGGGTGGTTACTGCATGGTGATCCTGTAATAGACTTGTAGAGATTGAACACAAGGAAAGTGAAAACAGATGCTTCAAAGAACATAAACTGTGAGGAGTCTGGGTTCTGAGGAATTGAGGATGTAAAGGGAATAATCAAGTACATACTACAGTTGTAAGAAGGCCTGGAAGAAATTGAGATGTAATCAATTGGTAGTCATGAGTTAGCAGAGTGGTAGAATATTGTTTTCTCTGCTAAGAGTTCTGTAGCCTGGTATGGTAGATCAATATATAAGGATGTCATTTATGTGGGGTAGGGAGGTAAAACAAATTTAGTCCAGTAAAAGAAATCTCATTAATAAAATAAATTAACAGTGCACCCCTTTAATCCCACCACTTGGGAGGTAGAGGAAGGAGGATCCCTGATACTGAGGTTAGCCTGAGACTACATAGAAAATTCCATCTCAGCCTAGTCTACAGCGAGATCCTACCTCATATATATATATATATATATATATATATATATATATGTATATATATATACATACATACATATACATACCAAATTGTAATATTTGGCTTACACTGGAGTTTGCTTTTTGGTAAGTTTAGGGGGAGAGTGAAGCTGAATAAAAGTTCAGATGCCCTTCTGGCTAAGATGCCTTAGCACAGTAAGACCATAATCAGTAAGTTTGAGCTAGAAACCACCATAGTGCCTACATCTCTCAAGACCAGGACCACCTTTATACTCTCCCAAGGCTGAATTTGGTTACTTACCTCACTGTTGCT
Organism: Zapus hudsonius; assembly: GCA_004024765.1. NCBI lineage: Eukaryota > Metazoa > Chordata > Mammalia > Rodentia > Dipodidae > Zapus > Zapus hudsonius. The sequence continues at coordinate 14,537 of PVHP010006478.1, read as the reverse complement.
TTCTTGAGATTCTTAATATGTTTTTATTAAAGAAAGTAAGAGGATGCTATATTGGCCTTTATACCAAATCCATTCCCTGACATAATCCATTCATAATGGTAGATCCCTCAAGATTTAATTAATCCTTTTTATTCTAATTATCAGGGTTTTTTATTCTTTATTAAAACATGTACATAGTTTTAGATATACACCTAACCCTCTCGCCTCCTCTGCTCTGTCTGCCTGCCCTCCAACCCTTTCACTCCCAACATTCCCCCTTTGACTTATATGTCACTTAAGATCTGCTGACATCATCTTTTAATAATTTCTAAACAAGGGGACCATCCCCTTTTCCTTGGGCCCTGTAAATTATGTACCCAGTTCTGCCCACAGTATTTGATTGAGTTATTCCAAAGCCATGAGATATTTGCAGATTTTGAATTTTAAACCTTTTTTTTTCAGAAAAAAAATTTAAAGTACAAATGTTTAACATCAACTTATTTTTAAAAGTCAAGAAAAAGAATAATGCCAATTTTCTTTAAAACATTTATATGTTACTACTACCTCTGAATTACTCCCAAAATATTTAGAGCTGTTCAGTCTCTTTAATTCATGCAATCATTACTTCACAGATAAGGAAATTAAGTTCAGTGGAGATTAAAAGACTTGCTGGGTTAAGTGGCAATTTATAACACAACCTGAAATTGTAACTGAGATTTCTGGGAGAAAGGCTCATATTCTTTCGGGCTCTCTAAGATATCTTCTCATGGTGGTAATTTTTAAGCTTGTAGTTTATTTCCAAATTATCATTGCTAGTCCCTGATACCAGTAGAGGACATGAGACAAAAGCGAGCACAAATTATGTTGGCCTACATTATTTAGAATATAGGCCAACTTTTAGAATATATTCTAAATTTTTGAAGTATACTTTGATATCTGAATTGTATCTGACTGCCATCCAGCCAATCACAAATGAGTTTTATAGTAATTGCTATCAAATATTAAGGTCTAGCATGATACAAACCAATTAATTCTTGGGTTGATGGGAGGTGTATAATGACTTTCACAGAAATGTTAAGACTGTTCAGAACTCATTGCATAATTATTAATAATATTGTAGATAGTGAATATTCTTATGATCCCTTGGGGCAAGGTATTATGAGCTTTGCTCTCTAATATGACAAAATCAGCATTATATACAATATTCAGGAAAGAGGTAGTTCTAGAGCTAATTCTTTGTATCCAGTAACGGTGAAATATTTATAAGTAGTAGCAGTTAACAAAATTAAAACATCTATAAGCAAAAGATAGGTTTAAAATGATGGCTTTGGGTAAATATGGAAGAAATTCATCTTTAAAGTTGACTTTTCCTCCAAGATCTCAGTCACACTGGTTTATTATTCATGTGTTTCTCAAATAATATTCAACCATTATTTTTAGTATTGTTTCTGACTGCAATATTTTATTTCACTCCAACAACTTAACATTGTATTGCATAGTGACTTAGTATCAAAAGTTAACTCAGCCACTAATTAGATGACCTTGATCAAATTAACAAATCTCACCAATTTGAAAAGGATAAAATTATATAGGCAGTTAAAACAATGAAGGGTTTAAATTATATAATTTAACAGTAGAGTGTCTGTTTAACTTTAAAAAAATAAAAGTTTTTCCTTTTGTATTTTTGTATTTTCCAAAAAATTATTCTTTAAAGACAAATGCTGAACCCATATAATAAAAGGGACTGTCAGCTTTGCAACTGCCTTAGGGGAAACAGAGCTGAGAATTTTGCAAGGGGACAGACATTATTTGACCCACATCAAATCCGATTCTGTAAGAGACAAGAAAGATCTGAATATGGATAAGGAGCGAGGGAAGGAGCTAGACTAAGTAGGGTGGTCATGAAGGGTGTCCTTGAAAAGGCTAGGTTTCAAGAAGTTTGGATGTGGTTCATCATGGCATTGAGTCACAAGGGGCCAGGTTCACAGGAGATGACCTAATGGAGTTTGTAAAAGCGGGAACTTGGAGGATTCCCTAGGCTGTGGGAAGAAACTGGCTTCTTTGAGGAAACTGGGCACAGCTCAGAAGAGGGCTGTGATCTGTCTGACATGTGTTTTTAAAGGATCAAGATCCTGATTTCTGGGTTGGTGGTAAATAGCAGTAAAGTAGTGATCCATGCAAAATATGATGCTTTAAGAAACACCCAACCATCGTGGTGCAGAGCAAATTTCCAAACTGTACCTGCTTACAGAGAACCCATAATCGAGATCTACAGAGTTAATAAACTGATCCAAAGTAACAGCCAGACACAGGAGTCAAACTCAAGAGCGGAATGGAGCAGAGTTCATTAAAAGGACTAACAGGGACACCGAGGGTGAGAGGGAGTATGGAAGCGCTAGGATTTGCAGTGTAGAGGCTGCTCTTGGCCCAGGACTACAGGAGCAAGGAGACAGAGAGCTCCATTGGAGCAGGGCGAGATGCTTCCTTCCCAGGCTATAGCCCCTGCCACACAGCTCCTGCCAAGCAAAGTCAATGCCACTAGGACACATGCCCTGACTTCTCTCCCTCCCCTTGGGCTGCTGGCGGTACCTCTCCCACTGACCAGGGAGCCTCGAGGGTTGGCAATTAGGCACAGAACAGAGAAAGAGGAAAAGTGGTTGAAGTTCCAGCAGAGTATGCTCACCACTGTCATTTTACTTTGTTAGCTGAGGTTCCATCATTCTTATTTTATTCACTTTATAGACATTTATTTTATAGCGTCCACCAGTAGTCTTGTTGTTTAAAAGGGGTCTGAGATTGGAGCATATATTCATTATTTGATATATTATCAAGCATTTTCATTCCACTATGTCATGATGTTTAGCCAAACATATTCTGTTAGCTTGATTAAAATACATAAATTATTTAAAAAAAAAGAGCCAGGGGAGATGGCTCAGTCAGTAAAATGCAAAGATGCAAACTTCAGGGACTGAGTTTGGGTACCCAGTTCTAAGGGGGGGGAGTGAGCTGGAGGGAGAATGTATTATGCAGAGGAAGAGGGAGATGACTCATTGACTAAAGGCACCTGCTTGCAAATCCCACCAGCCTGGGTTCAGTTCCCCAGCACCCACATAAATACACACACAAAGCAGCACATACATCTGTAACCCCAGTGCACACATGACAGCGGGAGGTGAAGTGAGGAGAATTTGAACATCATAGGCCACCTAGTCTGACATTCATTTGTAGTCTGGCACTTCATTTGCAGTAGCAAGGGACCTGTCTCAAAGAAGGTGGAGCACAGTCACCTCAGAATTATCCTCTGACCTCCATACATGTACCTACAGAGAGAGAGAGAGAGAGAGAGAGAGAGAGAGAGAGAGAGAGAGAGAGAGAGAGAGAGAACATATATGAACAGAAGTATTTTTAATAAGGTAGAGAGCAATTGAGGAAGTTACCAAACACCAACTTCTAGCCTCCATATACACTCACACATACCACACACATGCACACAAAGGAAAAGAATTGAAATACTAATATATCGCTTGAACACTTGAACATTTTTTATCACAAAAACATGACATAATGAATCAAAATCACATCAATGAAAAAGCCATGAGCATTTGATATTATCAATATTGCTATCTCCATAACATGGAAGAGGCAGGAAATGAAGATGATGGGAACATAACACATCAATAGGGAACAGTATTATAATTATCACCACCATGGATGTAAAGTAACACAGATCAAGATGCATGATACAAGCCAGCCAGTCAACTACTCTCCAATAGTTATAATTAGTTGTAGAAAAAATAATAAATTCAAAGCAATAAATCCCCTGAGCCACAGGTATCCTTGTACTTAAATTAGCACAGTTGCTTATTGTAAATCTCTAAGGGTTTGTATGAATCTGTTTGCTCATGTGTGTGTATTCAATTTTTCTGTATAAATGCTATATTCTCTCCAACAATGTATTCAAACTGTACTTTATTTTTAATGTCACAAAGGAAGAGAAAGAGACAAAGGGTATTTATAAATATGATGGGTTAGAATCATTCTTTTGCTTCAGTTGCCAAAATAAACCTGAAAAATCAATAATTGGAACTGGAATTCCTCTAATTAGACAGACACATAGTTACAGTTCACTAATATTTGCCAACTCTCTCATTTGATATATATCTTGCCATGTGATGGTTCATATATAACCAAAATGTGAATTATAGCATATTTTCTGAGCTATTGCTTTAAGATGTGAGTTATTGAATGATACATGCTCTGTTGAAACCTGTATCTTAAAATGCCTATTATCTTTTGAGCTATTAAAAGACAGACTTTTAAAAATAATAATTAAACTATATGTGCTATTCACATGCTGAAGATGATTTGGTATCATTAAACTCCTGCATAAATATGCTTCAATAAGCAATTAAGCCAAAGCCTCTGGTTTGCATTTTAATCCTCTTTTTTTCTCTGTGAAGCCATCACAATCATGTACCTTTGATCTTACAGTCATTTCTGGCACCAGATTCAGATATATCACAAATGGATAATTATTACTTAATAGAATGAAATTCAAAGAAAATGGAGTCTAATAAAAGGGGCTTTGTCTTAGACAAAAATAAAGCCTTTTCTAATAGTTGTGAAGAAAGAGTTCAAAGCACATTGAAGAAATCAATTTCTGATTGCACATCACGAAGCTGTCCTTCTTAATGGTCATCTACAAACCACATAGTGCGGAATCTGGAAATTCCCTTAGAAAACTAAATGCTACCAGTATTTGTATGCTTCTAGTACTATTCTTTTCTCTAATTTTTTTTTATTTTTTTTCCTTTTTTTGTGCTTCAGGCTGTCCCACCTCCCAACTTCGAGATGCCAGTGTCCATCCCAGTGTCCAGCCACAACAGCCTGGTATACAGCAACCCTGTCAGCTCACTGGGAAACCCGAACCTTCTGCCACTGGCCCACCCTTCTCTGCAGAGGAATAGCATGTCTCCAGGTGTAACACATCGACCTCCAAGTGCAGGTAACACAGGTATGTCCTCAAAAGGACATAATGTTAAAAAGACATTGGGAGAACCTCTTTGACATGAGCAAAAGCGATGTTATCTATGACATAGATTTCAGCTTCCTGCTTAGGTCCCTTCATTGCTTAACACCCACCCTTACTAGATCTTCTGTGGATAAACCCTAACTCTTTAACACACCTTTTAAAAGATTTCGTAATCTACAATTTGTCTTTACAGGCTGTCATTTATGTCTTCCAGTTTCTATATGTTAGCCAAATATTTTCTCAAGCAGAATGTCAAATATCCTGTCTACACTTTTCAGGTGTTGAGGAGATGGCTCCGTGGGTCAGGTGCTTGCTCTGCACCCTCATAAAAGCAGAGTGCAGTGGTACATCAGGAGGATTCTTAGGACTTACTGTCCAGTTAGTCTGTCGAGGTGAATTGATGAACTCTAGGTTAAGAGTCCCTGTTCCAAAATATAAGGTGAAAAGTAACTGAAGAAGACACCTGATGTTGACCTCTAGCCTCCATGCATGAACACACACCTACACACACACACAGGCACACACCAAAAAATTACCATTTTCCCTCTTTTTATCTAATACGATGTCAGCTGTTCTGTGGAACCTTTATATGTGTTCTCTGAGGGCATTTTCCAATGCAGTTATTTATTATTTGGGCCAATTTTTTATTACTATAATAAACTATCACCAAAAGGGGAAAACTATGATATGCTAGCTCAATTTAGAAGACATGTGAAATTAAAATAAGGCTGAGTCAGAAATGAAAAGTGTACCACATACTCATGCACACTTGATGCAGGTTTGTGTCTCCATTTCTAAGAGATGCTTTATGTTGTTCAGCTCACAATGACCTAGAAATATGAACTTACTGCTCAGAAAATGTCCAACTATTCGTAGGACTTGAATTAAGTTATACATATTGTGATATATTGAATATGTGTCCCATTCTCTACTGGATTTAAAGAATGTTGAAGAGAAGATGTCTTCTAGATTTGCCGAGCTCACCATGGGATCCAAATAAGTGTATTTCTAAATCACTTATAGCAATCCATTTCATATTTATATTGTCTTTAAGAAAGCACTCCAAGCCTAAGATATTAAAAAATGCCTTAAGCACACCAATGTAGTAAAAGCAGTTTATTTACGGAGGAAATTTTCCTCCAGAAGACTTTATAAATCTCGAGTCTGGGCAATGTGTACAATAAGTTCTTTGTGTCATTCTTTCTATTTTTAATATGTTTGAAAATTTTTGTATAAATAACCATGAATATTACTTTAAGCTCATATTCAAATGCATTTGAATTTCCTTTTTGTTAACTCATGTTCATTGTTTTAATTTGATGATTTATCTCCAAAATACTATTTGATAAGTAACAGTATACATTTTCATAAACTGTAATGAACTTGTCTTCTAATTTTAAAACCTGAGGCAACTAAAAGCAACAATGTATCACACAGATACAACTAGAAAGATATCAACAAAGTTATACTCTCTCTAATTTTGGCTAAATGTTTTACCTTAAAAAATAAAAGTAAATATTATATTTAATCTTCCTGAAAGATTTCCATTCCCAACTATCATAAATTAGCATGACTATCTTTTAATGTTTCTTTGATTAGCAATGAACAAACACATTTCTAAATCTGTGGCATAAAAACTTGTTTATGTTGTCAATAGGTAAATTTTAAGTAGAATATGGGGGGATGTTTACAATATTATCAAAATTCTGGACAATTAACATTGCACAAAATTAATGGTATAAAATATACTTAGGGAAAAATACACATCAAACATGATTTTCAGAGTTAATAGTAGACCTAAATTGGTTTTTATTTTCTTTTTATTTCCAGTAAAATAATTTCTGCTTAGGAAAGAGCTAGACTTGGAAATATTAAACATACAGAGATGATTCAAAGACTAGATACTTCAAATGTAATTTTATGAAAAAAAAATGTGTAAAATGTCAGTGATTGAATGTATTTTTAACACTTGAGCACAGCATGCCACAGTAAAACAAATGTCAGCCATCTGACTTAGGCAGTACTTTACAAGTTTATGACTCTCAGGAGACAGGACAAATGCTGATTTGCGAAAGGTAAAGTGTTTTGTTCTGTGGGCCTTTAGCCTTTCTCCTTTTGATCTTCCTCTTTAATCCACAGGTGGTCTGATGGGTGGAGACCTCACATCCGGTGCAGGCACCAGCGCAGGTAAGCTCAGACCTCCGTAATGTCATACTGTCAACTGTCTGGAATTCTGCTGGGTGATTTCCTCTCCAACGATGTAGAAAGGTCAGGAGAGGCATGAAAATATGGCCCGAAGAATTTATAACGTTCTTTTTGAAGGAAGTGTGAGTGGTTTAATAGTAATTTACAAGAAAATATCAACCAGAATCATCCTTAACAAAAAACCTCATCTGGTCAGCAGAGAAAAGAGGCTCCAGATCAAGGCAGACCCAGACATGACTGTAGACATGAGTATCATCAGCAAGCATTTTGTGTGTGTTCCCTGTGGTTTCACATTAAATGTGAATCATTTTCACCCAAATAAGAGCATATTTCTCAAGAAGTCTGTTTCTAAAGGAGAGTATACACAGAAAGTGAGATGATAAGATGATAATCATTCAAAGGTGCAGGTAACAGCACCACATTTGGCATTAAAATGAGTTCTTGGCGAGCGTCAATATAGGATACTGCCAAGTAGACCCCTAGGTGCATCTCAACTCTTAAGAATGTCTTACATAGTGGCAATTGTCTCCTGGTCCCATTTCTCCAGGTTTCTGTATTAATTCATAACATGGCAATTATTGAGATATTGATGTCATTTTCATTGCAGAGGCAAGATAGCACAATCCTTTTATATGCCAACTCTAGTTTACTACTGGCATAACAAGTAACCATGGTAATTTCTGCAGCTGGAACAAACTATAAATTTAAAATAGTGAGTGGCAGGCATGAATGGCACAAGGTTATATTTGAAGTGTCAAAAAATTCAAGATTACTGAAATATACATGGACAGCCTAATTAAAATATTTTGCCAGGGTCAGATATAATAGTCTGTTAATTGTAAGAAAGGCGATTAAGGAAAATTGGCATACAAAAACATTTTTATAAATATGTCTAGTGAGGGTAGTGTCTCTTCTGGGTATTGATTCATTATGCTGGTAAGTAATGAAGAAAATGTTAGATTTACACAGTGACTCAGTAAACAGAATGAATAACAATAACGACCTATTATGCAAAACTCTTGAAAATTAGTTCAAGCCAAACTACTAAGTAAAATCAATACGAATAATTTGCTCAACACTGAATTGTTGCTTTTTTCATCTTTGTGATTTGTAGCCTCAAACTAGTTTCCTGGATTGAAACCTCAGCCAAACAGTGGTTGGATAGAATGGTCCACATGTCATGAGGTTTTATCATATATTTCACTGCACCAGTTTGCATAGTATTAGAGAAACAGCCAATGGTGGAAATGCGAATTCCTATTAGTTGTTGTCAGTTTGTTTAAAATAAATAAATAAATAAAAAGGTGTGGAGGAAAACCAGAGTGACTTGCTTGGATAGAGGTAGTCTCTTGTTACTGTTTGCCAGTGACAATGCTTGGAAATCTTACATCAAAAATAAAAGTATTTATTTGTTCAGTTATACTGTTGTTATTAGTTGTCTGATAGCCTGCTAAGTTTATTCATCCTTCAGGGATAGAGAAGACGCTCCATCTTCTAAACATCAAAGTCAGCCATATTTAGACTATCACATCATCAAGCTTAAAAAAAAAATCTTGGAACTTTAACACATGCCTCCTCTTACCTCAGGACCTCTACCATAGGCACAAGACTCTTTAAGATTAAAAACACAAATATGCCCAAAGAGGGACATTCAATTGTTCCAACCTGATACTAAATATAACTTGATCGTATCTTGTAGACATACATGTCTAATCTTCAGTGTTTCTATTTAGTTGTATAAAAGTTACTTAGTGGCTTTTCTTTTAAAAATAGAAGCCCTTTCTAATGCTGTTTCCAAGGAACACCTGTTCCAGATGCCATTCCGTCCTGAGCATAGCTCCGTGCCCTACTCACCATCTCTCCTGCTTCCTCATGCCAGCCCGGATCATATGTCACGGCTGAATATGTCTGTGCTGATGTCAGAGAATCACACAGCACCATGGGGACACAAGGCCAGCCAGAATGTCTCTGCCTTCTCAAAAAAGAAAACTAAAGCAAAATGGCCAAAAGAGATTTTCGGAACTTTGAATAATGTCACTGAAACTACACTTCTGAAATAGAATGAGAACCAATAGGGGCTGGAGAGATGGCTCAGCAGTTAAGGCACTTGCCTCCAGTGCCTAAGACCCCAGTTTCAATTCCCCAGTACCCACATATGCTAGACCCACGAGGTGGTGGCCCTGGTGCGCTCTCTCTCTCTCTCTCTCTCTCTCTCTCTCTCTCTCTCTCTCTCTCTCTCTCTCTCTCTCTCTCTCTCCTCTCTCTCTGTATTTCTCTGCTTGAAAATAAATAAATAAAATATTTTTTAAAAATATTTTATTTATTTAAAAACCACTAAGGCCAGCTGCTGAGGCAGAAATCAAATTCAATACTTCTTGGTCTTTGTCAGCTCAACTAATTTTACTAGATGAGAAGGCACATTTACTGTGCATCTAAGGTATACAAAGAGATAAAAAAAAAAAGTAAGCATTTTCTTTCTCAGCTCAGCTTGATCAAAATGTGTAGCAACTTTCCACTTAGGCCCTGAGCCATCCTTCCCCCTCATCCCATCGTGCAGGGAGTCACCAAGTCCTACCAGCTCTGAGATATTTCCTAAATTCACTCTTGTCTCTCCATTCCTATCCCATTGCCCTGATTCAGGTTTAAAACAAAGCCACCATTCTCTTTCCAGAACTTCCTCTTCCATCTCCCTGTTTCCCATCACATTTCTCTCCAGTCTCCCTGGGACCTATTGGTCTTTCTCAAAGTTACAAACTAATTATAGTTACTATATGTGCTGAAAATACAGCAACAGATTCCAAGAGTTCTCCAAATTAACCATGATACTCTTACTTCAGGCCCATTCCTCCTTGACAAACAGGCATTCTTTTCCAACACTGCCAACAACAATAATAATAATAATAATAATAATAATAATAATTTTTAAAGAGCCTTGTACTCCAACTCTGCTAACAGCCAACATTTACCCTGTTCATAGATAAGTATTTTATTTTTTAAAAAATCATCCATCCTCATAAGAAGGTCTTAAAATAGATGCTCACATGATTCCATCTCTCCAAATGGGTAAACTGAGACCTAAGGAAACCCAAGTAGTCTGAGCTCTCAGTAGCCAAGCTGCTCCTCGCTTTCCAGACAACCTGTGAATTTCTACTGTTTCTTTCCCTCCCCCGCTTTGGACTACTATTACTACTCAGAGTCCAGCTCAGTCATGTGGAGAGTCCCCCCTCCCCACTGTGCCCACAGAAGCAGGTTGATACCGCATAATTCCATACATTGTAATTGCAATGTCCGGGCACATCTGTCCTTGATACTCTACAGCCTGGGGGACAGCTGTGGTATACTGTGTCTCAACTCCTTATGTAGAAGTCAGCATTCAGAGATTGTTTGGTCAATGTTTCTTAACTGAATAAGCATTGGTCTTTGTGAAATAAAATGTTCATAGTATTGGAATAAAGTGATAACATTCCAAAGAACTACAAAAAGATAAACCTTTGATCTGTACTTTACAAAACTTATCTTTTTCATACTGTATGTAATGATTGTCTAAGTAGGTTAAATGACTGAGCAGGATTGGCCGGTAAAACTAGGTGTTTTTTAAATTCTCTGATGATACCTAAACAGCTGATATGTAACAGAGTGAAATTTAGGTTGGTATCTCAGACCATCACATATCACCTCTTAAAACAATGAACCCCTAGGAGCACTTAAGTTGAAATAATTGCAGAAATGACAGCAAGTGGTAATAAAGGAATAACAAAATGGGGCTGTATTTCTGGAAGAGGGATATATACAGCAAGTCATTATAATACATTAGTAACAGTGACATGTCTAGGTTTTAGTTGACAGTCATCCACTACCTAATCCTTTCAACAACCAAAATGAGAAGTCACTGCTTTTAAAATTACATTTTGTCGTGTCTCTGTACATTAAAGCTTTTAACATGTTAATCTGAGTGGTTATTGATGATTTTAAGATCAAGTTCAATTGAGTTTTCGTAATCATTACATTTAATGGAAATAACCATTAGCACAGCAATGCCTTGTGCTGGATTAGGCAATATCCCATTAATTTCCTCTGGTTTTACTGTGATAATATGTTTACCTTTCATCGAGCAGAAAACACCAGTGTGCTCAGATATGTATTTACTCATGGTTAAGATTGTAAAAAGAAGAGAGAAAGAAACTTTTGAAATCACTTTGAAAAATTTTGTAACCTACAAAGCTATTTGAAAATAAGACAAAAATACTTTTATTAGTTAATAATTTTAATTGGTATTTAGTATAAACTAGAGGTGATTTTATATAAAAATTAATAGCTGTTTCTTTCTTTTGATTGTCAATTGTTTCCTATCTTATGCATTTGGCCGTCAAGCGTTGTCACTTTAGACTGCTTATTTTATATCAGCTCACTACATGGAGACATGATGGTTGAATGTACTACCATTCTGAGAGGTGAATGACAAGACCTGGTTTTAGATGCTGGGTAGACTTCCTCTAGCTAGGCTTTCAGTCTTGTCTAAGAATCAGAGAACTTTGTACTTACAGTGAGGATCAGATGCAAATACCTTCATATTTTTTTCATTTACAGTTAGTGTTTTCTATCACATAGTAACAAAAATTACATACATGATTTTTTTTTGTAATCCAGGCAGTGATGGAAGGAAAAATTAGCATATGACAACCTTGAACTAAGTGCAAAGAGGAATGGTTGTGCAATGTTTAATTTCCCTGTATCTGTCATGGCTTTGCAAGTACTTGTTCTTGAGATCACTCATCCAAAAATTCTGGGTTCCCTTTGTTATCACTCTAAAGGTTTTTCTAAATTTTCTATTCAATAATATGTTAAAAATCTGTAAAGTGGCCCAGCATGGTGGTGCACGCCTTTAATCCCAGTACTCAGGAGGCAGAGGTAGGAGGATCACCATGAGGTCAAGGCCACCCTGAGACTACACAGTGAATTCCAAGTCAGCCTGGACTAGAGCAAGACCCTACCTCAAAAAACCAAAAAAATGAAATAAAATAAAATAAAAATAAATAAATAAAATAAAAATTTAAAAAATCTGTAAAATGCTTTAAAATTCAGTCTAAAATGTTTGGCTCATGAAGTTTACATTCTTAATGCTTGACAAAACACAAATCCAAATTGTAACATTTTTAGAAAGGGAATATACCATTGAATTTCTCTCCAGTAAGAAAACTGTTGGTATAACGACATAATTGATAAGCTACTATTTTAGGTTCTGGGGATAGAACCCAGGGCCTTGGGCACAAAGTATATTGATGAGCTGCCAACCCAATTTTTACATGACTTTAAAAAATAGGCTGAGAAGATGGTTCACAGCAGTTAAAAGTACTTGCTTGCAAAGCCTGCCAGCCCAGGTTTAAGTCCCCAACACTCATGTAAAAACAGATGCAAGCCTTGGTGCAATCATCTTGCATTCATTTGACAGGAACATGAGACCCTGGTTGCCCTTACAGACACAGACACATGCAAATAAATAAATATGTATTATTAACTAACATATGAGAAAAACTAGGTCAATTATTAGACTATACTATGAAAATTTTATTCTGTTTTCATTGTTCTGATAAAAACAAAACGAAACAATTTGGAATTCTTTTTAAGTTTCACTGTGGGAGTTCACCCAAGACAAAAATAAAGATCCACAACATTACTTGAGTACTATTAACTAAGAAATTAAATAGAAATCATATTTTTAACTCAAACGAAGTTTATCAAGATTATTCAAAGGAAAAAAAAAAACACTTTGAAGCTGGGCATGGTGGCATACACCTTTAGTCTCTACATTCAGGAGACTGAGGTAGGAGGATCACCATAAGTGTTGGGCCAGCCCTGCACTACAGGGTGAGTTCCAGATCAGCCTGGGCTAGAGTGAGACCCTGCCTCAAATAGATAAAGAAATAAATATAAATAAAATTTAGTCCTTCTATTGGGTCATCTGCAACACAAGATCAATAGCCGCTCAGAAAAGTTAGGGTCCACTTCCTATGTACAAGGCCTGACAAATTCCAGATAAAGCAGTACTTGACATCATTCTCTAGGGACCAATGACAATTCGCTAAAGGCACGTCAAAAGAAAGACAAAGGGGAAAAATGCCACAGGTAAACTCAGCAAGCAAAATCTGACTTCAACTCTTGAAGTTTAACTTAATCCTTAAGAAGTTTGATTTCCAAAGGTTAAAAAGAAGTTTTCAAGTTATAACTTCCTAGGGAGTTTTTACACAGATGTGAGAACCTTTTTGAAATCATGAATACTGACTTCCCACACTGGGCGTTTTGCTTGTTTTTGGAGATGGGAGTTCATTATGTTGCACAGTCCGGTCTGGCCTCATGCACTCAAGTGTTCACCCCACCTCATCCTTCTGAGTAGCTGGGCCTACAGCACTGTACTACCATACCATAACCTGCTGCTAAACTATGCTTTCAACCCATAGCATAGCAATTATATTGAGTTAAAAAAAATGTCTTTATTCATACCTCGACTTACCGTATTTATTTATCTGATAATAGTGCTTGGCTCATGGTCATATCAACCTCTTTTTGTTGTTTCCTGGCACCCCCCGAGGTTGTACTGATCCTCCCTATGTGGACCATTATCATTGCTTTTCATTTGGAGATAACACAATAAAATGACAATCATCAGGAATGTGAAAATGTACCTAAGTAGACAGTAGATACTAAAGAAGGGATGTGGTTAAAAAGACCCATTTCTAAAAATGAATTTTTTGCCTACCAGGGACTTTCTCACTTGAAGTTTTAAGGCTGTTAGCCAAGAGTATAATTGTATGGTTTTAGGTCAATTTTTGTTGATAAATTTTTGTAGTTAGATTTACATAATATATTTTCATTGCATTTCAGTTCAGTTCAATGAACATGCAATCATGATAGTCTTTTATTTAAAAGATCATTAGTTATTGTTTTAAAAATCTAGATAGATCATACCAATACCTTGAAAAAGAGTTTGGATTTATAATTATAAATGTGTCTGTGTGGTGCTAAATATTCATAAGGCTTATGTTGCAGTCAGCTTTCTTGTTGCTGCGCAAAAAGAACCCAAACAAAAGCGGCTAGTAGAGGAATGGGTTTATTTGGCTTACGGATTCGAGGGGAGACTCCATTCTGGCAGGGAAAACAATGGCATGAGCAGAGGGCTGGACATCACCTCTGCCACAGCACTGCAAACAGCGGCAGGAAGGTGTGCCAAACACTGGCAAGGGGAAGCTGGCTTATAACCCCATAAGCCTGCCCCCAACAACACAGCTTCATCGAGGTTGTAAAACCCAAACTGCCATCAGCTGAG
>PVHP010006477.1:26681-60444 GCA_004024765.1 Zapus hudsonius | reverse complement strand
CATTTCAGGGATTTTAAATGTTCTTGGAACATCGTGTGAAAACCCGGAGTTGACATCCTGTTCATTGGGTTCATAAGTAAGCCACCTGAGGCCCAATATGGTGAGCAATTCAAGAATAGAAAATTAGGCAGCATAAGAGCCTTGTTTTCTTCTTGGTTTCTCATTCTACACACATTCTTTTGAATCTACCCACCTTCTGGAATACTTTCATATCCCAGAGCTTGAGAAAATGGACAGACTTTGCAGTATGTACTTTGAATAGGTAAATATTGTAGGATATATTTTCAAAATCATGAAAATATATAGTTAAATAAAATATACACAAAATATTTGTATAATATCAATTAGAGCAGAGAACCCTTTTTTTTTGCTGTCAAATGGAAAAGCAATTAATGATTTTTAAAGCAATCACTCCTAACCCACTGAAGATAAATTTGTATGTGGAGCTGAAAGGTAATATGTAATAAATAATTTTTGATTGTCTCGTTGACAATTCACTACCCATCCTTGGAGCAATTTAGCAACTGTAGAAATATGGTGCTGTCACTGGCACATATAGAAAATGAAGCCTGTATACATTATTTGTAGTGATGTGTACTTGGTGCAGTCATATTTGTGAACAGTTTAGAAGTTTCTCACAAAGTTCAACTCAGAGTTCACTTAGGTCCTAATAGAAGTAGAAACATATGAACACACAAATGTTAATAGCAGTATTATTAATAAGAACTCCAAAGTGAAAGCATTCAGATGTCCAGCAAATTATGAGCCGATGAATGTAACATAGTTTGTCCATACAATAGATGGATATAATTCTACCATTATAGGAAGGAACTGTACCATATGCCAACTTTCATGGTTTGAGCCTTTCATTTTACATAAGCTTTTCAGAATTCATCCAACTTCATGTTGACATATAGTAAACCTCAACTGATATTAATAATATGAATATAGAATCGTAGGAGTATCTATAGTCTCAGAGAGTAGATGATAGCTTCATGAAGTTGTTGTGGAGGAAAGAAGCTGAGTGATTGAGAAGAGATACAGAATTTATTTCTAGGATGATGAAACACATAGATAAGATCACAGACATATTTCTGAAGCTTCATAATTACATGAAACCCCAGGAAATTTTGAACGTCAATCAGTGAATTTTATGGCTTGTGGATTATTTTTCAACTTGTAAATAAAAATCACATGCTGTCAATAGAGGGAAATTATTTGGTATTCATGGTGCATATAAAGCTCTGCTCACAGAAATAAAGATAAGTAAAATGAATAAAATAGAATTAAGAAACTCTCATCATCAGACATATATTAAGGCTTCACTGTGGTTAGACTAGTTATTGGAATGGCCAAATAATATATTCCAGTTTTATTTAGTCAGTGTTCTTTCTATTAGTGTCTAAACTCCTTGAAGAGCTATGTTAAATTCTGCTCACCATCACCTAAACCTGATGATATACAAAATTTTCTTTACAAGTTCTCTGTAGCTTACATCTGGTTTACAATTTGGCTTTGCCCAGTCTCTATAAGGAGTAGGTAAAATTTTAATATTTGTGAAATCATCACCATTTTTAATGGTAGCTAATGGTTTAGAGTAACTATTCTATGCTGCATAATAGTGTGATAATTGTTTCACTTAAGCGAACCTGTGGAATATTCAGTTCAGCGAGCTTTTAACTCCATCTTAGCCGTGAAAGAAATGAGAGGCATTGCTTTGGTGTGTTCCCGAGTACTCAGAACCTAAAGTGTCAGAGTCAAACTTTAAACAAAGGAAATCGCCTCTCTGGTTTGTTTCTTCAGCTATTGTGCTAAAATGTGATGCATTAGATTTCCACAGAATTCATGACTTTTTAAGTTTGAAAAGATAAAAATGGGAAAAAGATAAAAGGAGGAAATGAATTTAAATCCTAATAACCTTTCATTGGGTTGCTCTATGCTGTAGTACAATGGTGGACTTATGTTTGTGAATGTGGTTACATATATCAAAATATAATGCCAATTTTTCCTTTGTCTGTGTGTCATACATTTTCATTCTAACCCTCAATTTCTTATTAAAATCCAGTGAAACACTGATTCTATGAAGTGGTTTAATACCAATTAAATGGACATGAGTTGGGAGATAGCTCAGTTGGTTGAGCACTTACCAATGCAAAGTTGCAAAACTGTGTATAATCCCTGACATGTCAAATGATTCATCTTGGGCTGGCCCTGTAGTTAAATGGTATAATGTGTTCTTAACACATGGGGTAGTTATATAAATCAAAGCACCACACACACTGTAGGAAAAGAGAATGTGAATAAAGAAGGAAGGAATGAAAGAAAGAAGGAAGAAAGGAAGGAAGGAAAGGAGATTGGAAGGAAGAAAAGAAAAAAGGAAGAGAGGGTAAAATGTTAAAATCAATAACTGTATTCACTTTTCCATACTCCATATTTGTTTTCAATTTACATATAAAGTTTTCTAAAAACACATTGCTATTTTCTAAACCATCAATAGAAAAAAAAAACCCTCCTATTCGGCATGTCACCAATTTATAGCCGTTAAACTTTCAGTTTGTAACTTTATAATGGCTTAAAAGCATAAAGTTTGAAGTTTTATGTTTTTCCCCAGGATATGCCTATAATGGTTTACATTGTCAATTTGGGAAGACCTAAAATCACCTAGGAAAGTGTTTCTGGCCATGCCTATGAGACATTATTGAGAATAGGTTAGTTGAGATCGGGAGATCTACCATAAATTGTGGGCAGGGGTCCTACGCTACATAAATAGGAGAAAGTGAGGTGACAGTGACACTCATCACTCAGCCTCTGCTGAGGACTGAGTGTGACCAAGTGCCTCAGACTCCTACCACCAGGCCTCCTCTGCCATGATGGGCTGTAACCTGGAACCGTATGCTAAAATAAATAGTTGCTTCCTTTACTTGCTTATCAGATATTCTGTCACCCCAAGAAAGTACTACTCTAAAGACCTATGAGACTCTCTGCTGCTGAATGGTGTCAGTGAGCTGCAGCTTCCAGTGAGCAGTGTGATCTTGCCTGAAACCCAATGGAACTTCACAATGCACCGTGTTGCTAACAGATAGTGTTTGCTAGGTAAGGTGAATGAAATGCATATTTTACTTACATGTTCAGTGAGTGATAGGCTGATGAGGACCTAACCCCATCCTAAGTGGAAGAGCATCTTCATATCAAAATAAAGAAAATATTTTTGTCATGGGGAGGGAAGAGATTTTTTTTCTTGTGAGATATTTTCAAACATGGGAGTACATAAGAAAATTCAATGTGAGTATAAGAAAAAAGTAGCATTTGTAGTTTTTGAACTAAAAGCCATTTTGCTTAAAGATTGATTTCAGCAATTTAAAAAAAAATTTACATTTTTAATTACTTGGTGCAAAAATGCCATGCAAATCAAAACACACTCGCACTGAACATTGGCATACTTTTACTATTTAGTCTTAACTCTGATAGTCTATAATGGTGTGTATGTGACTGTGGATATATGTGACTTACAAAAAATTAGTATGGTGTTTTATTGGAGGGGCTCAATATCACGAGTACCATTTGGGTAGAGAAATCATTGGAAAACAAAATTACACCCCTCAGTCATTCTCTGCCTTCTCAGACTTCTGCCCCTGAGGCAAAATGTCAGTCACATTTTCAGCTTGCGGAGTTATTAATAATTCATAGACATCCACTTAATCCTTTCACTAAGGATTTATAGTAATGCCACTAATGAAATATCCTGACCAGCTGTGGCTAAACTATTCTACATTGCTTCTGTTTATCTAGCCAACATCTAAATAAATCAACGAACATGTCATAATTCTAAAAGCTACTCTTAGAAACCTAGAGTATAATTATAATTCAGGATGACCAACCAATGTACAGGCAAAGAGACCAGGTGATTAGATTCAAATGGAAAATTTGCCTTAAATATGTGTTGACTTTTTTTCTTGTTTGAGTCCAGCACCTACTGTTGCACATTAGCTGTGGGTATTGGCTACTTAATTATTCTCAATTTCAGCTTATTATGTATGAGGTATATAAGTCTGATTTATTATCTGTTCTCCGTATTTTTATGGTGCTTGTTAGCAGAACTCTATTACATTTGACTAACTCCCTGATGTCAAGAATCCGTTGTTATTAAAATATTTAATATAAAAATGAGCCAAGAAATCATGGAAATGACTGCACTAAACAGGAAAAACAGAGTGAGATATGAAATATTGTTTACAACACAATTAAAATATCATGACAATTTGAATACAACTATTTAAGCACCATGTAAACGCACGGCTTGGAGACAAGCATTATCCTTTCCCTCCTCCTTCTCTTATTCTGGAAACATTCCCCCTTCTTCCACCAGTTCTATTTTATTATATTAACGACTGCATAGCCACCAGTGTTAAACCATGTGAGAATTCCAAGGACATATCTTGTGTGATTCAGCCTGAAGTTCCCTGACATAAAAGAAAAGAATCCATAAGCCCACTGATTCCTGATTGTCCTGTAGTGGTCAATAATGACCAGGTACTCTAGCAATCCAAACTTTTTCAGAATAGGCTTTCTTTTTTATTTTCACATTGTCTTACAATGTAATATGTTTAGATATCTGAACTACTATAAATTAATAATCACAGTCAGACATGGGAAGTTTCACCCTTCCCCTAGAGGTATGAGCTACAACAAGGACAAAACTTCCCTAACTGTGCTAAGATGAGGTAGCTACAATAGGCATCCTAAGGACATTGGTGGTACCAATAATTAGGGATCCTGGCAGAGGTCAAAAGATGGAAGTGGCTGACCCTGAAGAAATCCTTGATATCATACTGGTGTTGCTGATATCTGGAGTACCTGGCAAAGTAGATACTCTCTCTCTAACCTGGTCCTTCGCAAAAGCATGGAGATTGGAACAGTCCATGACCTCTCTTGTAGGGAGCCATATAAAGATCAAGTCATAGTGGACTGTCTGAAAAATCCAATGGCTATGGTACCCTTTTGCACTGTGGACTAAAACCTACCCTTTGCTTTTAAGAGTGTGGATCAAGTTCAATGGTATAGTTAGTCATGCATTTATCTGAATCCTCTGTCACTGGAACCTGGAATATACTCAGCAATTGGACATGATTATGTCAATGCCTCCCAGAGAGTTACCATTGCCAGCATATAATCCAAGCTCCATGTATACAAATGGTAATCCTACATCTGACAGTCTGAAGTATCTGAGAACCTGTGCATTATTATCATGAGGCCATTAGGGCTTTACATTTTTGACTAATGTGCTAAAACTCAATCCAATCCCAGTCTGTTGGCCATAGCTAATTATTTATACTCATTAACAATAATGATATTAGGAGGCTTTACTTTCTGTGCAAAAGTCCTATGCTATGACAAAAACCCAGGGTCTTCAGAGTCTCATACCTGTCAAATAAAATATTAGAGTCTGTTAATATCAGGTACAATTCCTTAAAGCCTGGGTAATACACTGTTCAAAACCCTAAGGAGGACGTTTGGGATACTGTATTCTGCAATATGATGATGTTGGAACAGTTTCAAACTCTCCAAAATCTTTAATTTTTATTGGCTCAAGAATTAACCAACACGCTTTAAAATGATTGTGTTATTAATGGCATCAAATACTTCTCCACTCTCACCCCTCCTCAACTTCCAAATAAACGAGTCATCTTGATTCCTTCCTTACACCACATCACCGCAGGGTTTTACCATCTATGTAGACTCTTGGCCTGCTCTTCACAGGTCCTGACATGCCAGACAGCTGGCCTGACAAAGGTGAACTTGATGTGTGAAGGTCTGGAAGTCACCATGTTGACAGGTGGCTGGGATGAAACCACCTGCTTGCTGACCTCACCTCACCTCACAGAGAATATGGTAGCAATGAAGGAGCCACAGGGCTAGGGTGTCATCCAAGGCCCCTTTTTTCATGCTGCTGTACTGTAATTCACTACTGTATTGTGTGAGGCCATAATAGTAATAGAAATAAAGATCAGATAACAAGAGTGAAACAAGGGCACTGTCCCTGGTTGCACAAATAACAAAATATAATTTGAGTAAACAAAACATTCTTATAGGTTTTAAAATGTATACACAAAACCAGCTTCATGGCTCATAACTTTTGAATAAAACTTATCTTTTTGTTTGATTAGTGTGATTCATGTAAGCTCGTCTTGCATGTTTTAAATACTTTGTTTACTTTAGCTTTTATGATGTCATACAGTTGTAACTGGAGAATAGTAAAAAGTTCCCACATGGATGGTCCAGGCAATTAAGTGTTCTTTCATCCCCACAAAAGAATGGGAATTGGGGAAAGAAATGTTCTTGTTAAAAAATTCTAGGAAAACAGAGAAAATAATCTTTTTGGGATGTGAAAGTGTTGGGGTGTTGAAGATACAAACATATATTCTACCTCAGGCACAAGAAGCAAGAGTTACAGAATGCTTTTAGAGAGAGCGGTAACCCGTGCAGCATTTCTGGAGAACATGTCTCTGTCTATCTTCTTATAATACAATAAAATGCCTCCTTTCACTTGGAACTAATAATCCAATATTTGCAACATAAAGGAACTTCATGAACAGAAAGGTACATATATATATATATATATATATATATATATATATATATATATATGGTGTGAATTGTCATTAGAAATATTGTTTTAAATTGTTCATAGTTAGGGATAGAAATCTCATGAACTATGCTATTATTTTCAGTATATTACCTTTATATTGCTGTGACAATCTTTGCAGAAAACTACTTGAAGAGGGTTTATTCTGCTGCTGAGTTTCCAAGGCTTCAGTACAGGTTTATTGAATGCCCTGTTAATTATGAAATTATAATGAGGCAGGAAGAGCATCAGGACACATACCAAGTGGTGGAGCAGAGGCTTAGCTCATGGGTAATAGTAGTCAGGAATGCAGGGGAAAAGCCTAGGATAAAATATAGTCTCCAAGGCCCCAATATTCCCTTCAATTATGTTTCGTCTCCTGTGTTTCCATCACCTCATACTTGCCCTTCCTTCAAACTATGAACTAATGAGTGGAATAACCCACTGATGATATCAGAACCCTCAAGAAGAAATCATTTCCAAAGTGCACACTTCTGAACATTGCTGCATTGGGAGCCTTTGAATAACATCCCAGAACCCAACTATAACTTTAATTTGCCACTTAGGTATAGATATCAATGCCACATGAAGCATCTTTGAACTATTTTAAACTAAAAAGGAAGGAACCTCTCTGTAGAATTATGCCTCTGTTCACATGATAGTTATTCAGTTTTGACAATGGAAATTTCAATGTAAAAATGATAGTGCCACTCATATGATATACCATTTATGAGAGATAAAACCCTATAAGGAAGGGTTATCTAAAAGTTATGATCTAGTCATATTCAAGAAATGAAATAAAATTCATGCTGACTGTTAAAGCTAGGAAAAGATTTAGGCAAAATTGCTTTGGGAAGAACTATGTTCAAGTGATATGAGTGTTCCTACTCTGAGTAGAAGTGTATCAGAGAGTGCTGGGCTGATTTTTCTTCAAATGATATAGCATCATTAGATGTAGACTTAAGACTTTGTGTCCTTTAAGAAAAAATGCACAGGTTTGATTTCAGTAAAACTTTTACTTTGTTTATAAAACATTACTAAAGTATACTTTTACTCATATTTAAGTTTATTTTAGGCAATTTAATTGGTGTCAAATTTCCCTCAGATTATAACCCATTTTAATATTTGCAAAAAATGGTAAATTTAGAAATATGAGTCAATGGACAAATCAATGATTGTTTGAAACTGATATAATTCTATGATTAAATATCTTAGGTTTATTATTCTTCATGAGTAAAGCTATATACACAAGTCTAGTTATAGAAAACTTATTCTTAATTATTTGTGGAGAAAATAGGGATAAGTGTCGAGAGATGCAAAAAATATGTTGCTCTTCTAAACTGCCATCTTCTAAACTTTGTTTTGTTAGAGAATTTTTGAATTTAAAGTTTGTATTATTCAATTATATTGGCATAAATTTCTCTATGAGTTTTATTAGTTATATTTATAAAAATTCCTATTTATAATAAAGTAATCCACTAAGAGGTTTTATGATATTAGAAGTTTGTTATATTTCTGGAATGTTTATATGAATGAGGAAGAAACTCTCTGCTTCTGGGAAGTTCATAGTTAACTAAGAAACTGTCTGGTTGATTGGGAATGGCTGAGGCTCTAGGAGTTCAGCCAGAAAACATGTAGCTAGTGGCAGTTACAAAGTACTGCTTCTATGATCAGCCCGCCCATTTCCTGTTCCCTCCTCAGCACAAAGGATTTTTTGTTACTATTGAAAACCTTTGCACTAGACAATAAACCATCCTATGACCCCTTCTATTATAGGTAGACCCAGATCACAGTATAAAACCCTCAAATTCAGCTCTCAGTGAAATTCCCATTTCTGCCTCCCATCCATGTCAGTGGGTGCTTTCCTGCTGGTAATAAAGCCTGCAGATTCTGCCTTTACTGTATTTCTAATTTCTGTACAATAAAGCTGCATGTATTCCTCTCATCAACATGATGGATTATCTTTCAGCCCTAGAATTGCAATTCCTTTTTACCTTATTTATTAATTTATTGTGAATACTTAGAAACACTGTATGAATAATTCTTGTGTGGTTACCCTCATTTCCTCCTCACTGGTCCCAGTATGATCCACTGAGGGCCCTCCTCAGTGGGATTGCTGGAAGTCAATGGGATGGAGGACTATGAGTTAGCAAGCAATAACCAATATTTTTAAAAATTGGGGGCTAATGTTTCTGGATACTCCCACATCATGGTTCTTACAATCTTTCCACCCCCTCTTCCACAAAATTCCCTGAGCCATGAGGGGTGAGTTTTAAGTCTGCTTTACTGTTGAGGTCTAAAGAGTCTCTGGGTTTCTGCTTCGGACTATTTTGAGTATGGAGACAGACACTGAGGATACTCAAATAGTCCAAAGTGGAATGATGATTTTTTATTGTTCTCTGGACAAGGACTGGTTGCAGTAGAGCTCATCAGGAGAGCACTCCTCCTGTGTCATGACCTTGCAGGGTAGCTCTGCCACATGGGTTTTCTCCTCAGTATTCCTTCCCATCTCTTTCCTCCTTTGAAACAGAATATCTGAAGTCATGTACTTCATTGATTGTCTGGAGATAACTTCTTTGCCACATTCCATGTGGAAATAATCAGGGAAAGAATATGGCCTGGTGTGCCAGGGTATCAGAGTTACTATGTATCTGCCTTCAGTAAAAGAACTTTCACTATTTAAAAGAGACACATAAGCAAATAAGAAAAGAAGAATCCTTTGGCTAGATATTAATACATTTGAACATGCCACTTAGTGGTAAACAAAAGAGAAACAAAACCTATGATCTTTGAAATGACAAAGATGAAATACAACTGGCTTCTTCATAATGCTACTGAACACCTGAATTTTGTCACCATGTACACACTTTATCTCAGGGCTGCTTCAATATAGAATTGTTTTCCTATGGTTTAAAATAATTTAAATACCGTGAATCCATTATTTGGATTTAAATTTCTTTTTTTTTATTTGTTGAATTTCAGGTTTCTTAAGTGGTCAATCTTTGAGCAAACAAGTCTCCAACCTATTAAGATGATGAGTAAGCACACTGGAAGGTATGACACAGGGTGCTGGGAAGATGGTACAGGAGTTTAAGGAGCTTGCCAGCCAGCCTAAGTTCAATCAACTCCCAAGCCACCCACATAACCCAGATGCAAACGGTGGCACAGGCATCTGAAGTTCATTTGCATTGGCAGGAGAACCTGATTCATGCAAATACAATTTATATACATATTAAAAGATATTAATTAAAAACATTCATAAAATCTTAGTAGGTGTAGAAGGCATGCATTTTACAAAATGACAACACGTTCCAGAGAAAAGAAGAATGATAACTCAGGCTGAAGTAAACTTTGTGATTGTTTTGCTGGAAAACTTACTGTGGATGAAAAGCAAATGATCAATTAAAAGTATTGGTACCCAGGCAGTAACCTAACTAAATAGCACAAATTCTTCTAAAACATGCACACACGCGCGCACACACACACACACACACACACACACACACACACACACACACACACGAGCATGCAGGAACGTGGAAATAAATGATTTTTAAAATTAGCAATAATCACAACTCAGATAAACCTCATTGATTATAATAATTCTGATAAATACTTTATTTTTTAAAAAATATGATATTATGTAGAGCTGGGGAGATGTCACAGCAGTCAGCGATGCTTTCTTTCAAAATGTGCCTGTGTGTATTCATATATTCCATTCCCCATTACCCATGTCAAGCCAGACACACAAAGTGAGGCATGCATCTGGCATTTGTTTTCAGTTGCATCCTCTTAGCCAATTCTCTCTCTCTCTCTCTCTCTCTCTCTCTCTCTCTCTCTCTCTCTCTCTCTCT
Organism: Zapus hudsonius; assembly: GCA_004024765.1. Taxonomy (NCBI): domain Eukaryota; kingdom Metazoa; phylum Chordata; class Mammalia; order Rodentia; family Dipodidae; genus Zapus; species Zapus hudsonius. The sequence continues at coordinate 49,968 of PVHP010006477.1, read as the reverse complement.
CTCTCTGTCTCATAAATAAAAATATTTTAAAATATAACCCACAGTACAATCAATCAGGTCAATTTAGATTAAAACAAATAGACATCACTGTACACTATTAGAATGGCTGGATTCTGGACTACTCACCCTACCAAGAATTCCTGGCAGAGATGTGATGTAAGAGCTCTTATTGATTGCTGGTAGTAATGTACAATGATGCAGTCATGTTTGGAAAGCATCAAAGTTATTTACCAAAAGTTGGGAAAATGACCTATATTGTATGAAATTTGATGAAAATGTTGCATTTTCTTGTTGATCAGCTCATGAAATATCAATCATTCATATTTATAGAGGATGCTTTAGTGATAGAATACAATAAAATGACAGATAAGCAACTACATATCTTTTTTTATAATTTGTAAAGTTCTCTGAAATGCATATACACTGAGCTTTGAGAAACTAATGAGTTTTCTGGGCCTAAAGATACCTATTCAGGGAAGAGAATGTTGTTATTTAAAGGAAGCGAGTGAATCAAACATTTCTATTATAAAAAGTAGTAGCCTTACACTGCTGTTTCCTTAACTTAAACTCCATTGAAATGGATACATTATCAACTCATCTCCACTTTAATATTTTAAGTCAATTATTTTTCTGGGTATTAAAGAGATTGTTAAATGTCTTTAATCTCAATATATTGGAGGCAATTACATGATGGCATGTTCCAGAGAAGTCAACATGAGCTTGCAATCAGCCTACTTAATCTAAAAAGAAACAACAAAAAAGCCTGTTGTGCTCATGGGAATTTGAACATCTAATCCATATTCATAAATATTTGGTATCATTCTTGTTCCAGTTTCAGTTTCCAGGTCTATTGATGGCTTGTAAATACAAAAAGAATGAAAGGAACTTGCATTGAAACACATCATGTTCCTAATGGTTAGAGATGAGTGATTTTAACATAGCAAATCCTGGTACCTACTTCCCCTTGACCTTTAGCCCTAGGGTGTTCTCTCTTCTCTTTTCTTTTTTCTCTCTCCCTCTTTCTTTCCATTTTTCTCTCTCTCTCTGCCTTGCTCTGTCACCTCCTGTTTCTTTTCTTGAAGATATCCAAAGCATTAGCCCAATTATAATGATTTTTTAATCTCAAAATGACATTTAGAAATTATTTTTTGTACTTAATTTGATAACAAGTAAAGATTTTTATTCACATATGTCAAAATACATAAAACACACATTATACCATCTGGATAAGGCTATTGTCCAGCTGGAATATTCTATCCATGGAAACAGTATACAGCCTTCTAAATCCTAGTGCTAAATTCATTTAAAGGATGTCTCTGTGTTTGAATATAGCTATAACAAAAGCTAAAATCCCTGGAAAGTCCCAGCCATGGACCTGTGTAATTTAGCTCCTATGCCTAAGTCAAATCACATTCACACAGCATGTAGGACATAATAATCTTACTCTGGGTTCTTTGGATTGAAAGGCTTTATTTCTACCTTAAGATCTATTGATTCTCTGTCCTTATTTTGTTTAAGAAATATTGCATAGATTGAAGCCATGTCAGTCAAAGTTTATTGTTTTTTTTTTCTTTAAAAGAAACTGGCCTGGCTAAAAACAGAATCTTTAGGCAATGTATATCCTAAATAAAGCTTATGTGAGCCCTTTTTGCCTTAAAACACCTAAATGATTATTAGTTCTCTCATATGTGTGATCAAAGTTAATTTTATAATGTTTTAAAGGTCGGTGAATTTTTAGTTATGTCATATATGGTCACTGATCTCTGTCTGGAGCATAAAATGCACATTTAAGCAACTTATATAATACAAAATGGCTTGCTTTGCAGGGAGGTTCAATCCACTCGTTTGATGTTGGCAATACTGGAATAGAGCCCGAGTTTTGATATTTAGTAACATCAATTAAATATCAATTAAAGTTGTAGATTTGAATCACCACAGGTCACTGCTGCATCTCAAATCTCTACTTTCACATCATATTGTCCTACTGTGACATCACAATGTCCCCCATCAAATCAGAAGCCCAACTGTCACATCACCATGGTTACATTACAATGCTTCCCAGGCATGGCACAATTTCATAAAATGCTCAATAGAGTATCAGCCACACTGGTGTTCACTTTGATGGGCTTTTCGCTCACACACTTTTAATGTTCTGAGATATACACAGAAGGCCTTGAAATAGATTAGGGTGCGTAGATGCCTCAACCTGGAGTACAGCTCTGACAGGGAGTAGGAAATTCTCTTCAGAGGAGTTACACTGAGATTTGCTGAAAGTTCTTTGTACGATTTGTACAAATCTGGGACCTTTAACCTGCTATGCTCATTGATGTTACAGTTTTTGTTATACATAGAAGCAAAATCACAACTCATTCATAAGTATCTTTTGATAATCATAAATGAACGCTAGACCATTATTTGGGTTTAGATCTCTTGACCTTTAAAATTTATTGCTACAATACTTTATTTTCTTTCTGAATAATCATTCAGTTTGAGAAGCTGTATGTAATGTGTGAAATGGGAAGAATTATCTGGAAGGGTTGGTCATTAGCAGCTTTTTAAGTTAGGCAAAGATTTCCAGACACATTTTCAAAACCACACAATGTATATTTCATATGTTTTGGCAAAATTTATGACCAAGTGAAATCTTTTATCATAAAAATAATATAATATCTTCCAAATACAATCCATTATTCTCTAAATATTATTATTTTCCTATTGTTGCTTTAATATATAGACATTCATTAACTTGATCATGTTCCCATCTCCTTATACTCTTTCGTCCTCTCTCCCTGAACTCCTCATAAGACTTCCTTCCTGTGTTTGTTTCCTATTCCTTTTGTTCTCTCTGCCCTGCATTGAAAACTATTGATGAGCTCAGAACTGTGCTGGTCTTGTGTGGGTATAGGTAAATGCTGTCAGGTCATAAATGTACCAGTAAGCTTTCTCTTATTGTCATTTTGAGAAGCCTTAAGTCTCCTCAGTATTCACCTGCATCTGTAAAAGGAAGGTTCTCTAAACAAAAGTGAGATCAGAATTTATTAAAGCATAATCAAACATAAAATAAAAGGCTTTTGAATGGAAAGAATGTCCCGGTTTAACCAAAGAACGAAAAATCAAACAAACACACACAAAATAAAACTTCCCTCTTGGATCTATGCCCTTCCAAATCATATAGGCTTTTGACTCTCAGTGTCAGGTGTGAATTCCCTCCCATGTAGGGCCTCATATCCAATCAGAGAACAGTTGATGACTCATACAACTTATATGCTTCTATTGCACCCATAGGTACATTTTGCCTGGCTGTTTGATTTTGTAGCTTGAAGGATCCACTGTTTGTGCACACTGGATGTCTTTGCTTCCAAAACAGCTTGCAAGGTGCTTTATAGCACTAGGAGAGCAAGCCAGCAGGGAGATGGCTTTCATTTGTATTATGGATTGATTTCTCAAGGTCCTATGACCACAGTGCTTCAGGAGTAGAGTCCTACCATCAAAAAATTTAATTCAAACTTGGAAGCATAGATTTCAGTTAGGAAAATGGCAAAGATCACTGCTGACCATGTTTTTAAAAGACTTTTCAAAAGTGTACATTGGTTTCCTATTATGCCTCTAACAATTTACTTTAAACTACATTGCTTAAACTAATAAAAAGATGACTATCTTAAATATGAGAAGGTCAGTACTCTAAAATCAAGGTGTTGAGAAGACCATGTTTCTCATAGGAATTTGAGAAATAAGTTTTCTTGCCTCAATCTTCTGTGACCCTCTCTTGATCTGACTTTGACCTTCCCATTGCACTTTCTGTTTTATTCATTTGTTTTCTTTCATTGGGGGACAAATTCTCACCACATAGACCTAGTTGGCCTAGAACTCACCATGTGTTTTAGGCTTCCATTAAACTTAAAGCAATCCTCCTGCCTCTGTTTCGGACTTGTAGGAGTGAGTCACCACACCTGGCTCTCATTTCACTTTAATGATTCATCGTTGCCTACACAAACCCACAACAATGATACAATTCTATCCCTCAATATGTAGATCCATACTTACCATTGCAAAATTCATTTTGCTTTGTCAGTCAGCATACAGGTATAGAAAATAGGATTTGGGCATCTTTGTGTGATCACCACTTAACCAATCACTGGACTGGAACTCAGTAAGTACAGCCTGCTGCCTCTCTGACAGTATATGAAGGAAATGAGCAGCCACTGCAGAGAAACAGGAAACCTTGATAAAGTTATTTCCTCATGAAAAGTTCTAGAAAAACTTCTGGGAATTTGGTGAGTTCACTATTAGAAATAGAGAAGCCTTTGTCCTTCAGGCAAGATATATATTTTAATAGAGTTAGTCATTCCAGAAAAGCAGTTTTAGCCTTTGGAAACACATGGCTACTTCAGTGTAACTAAGTTTTAAATGCTATTCATATAGGCATATAAGTGCTTATAAAAAAACTCAAATGAAATTTTAATAATATTTTTTCATATATATATATATATATATATATATATATATATATATATATATATATATATATATATATATTCTATACATGGACAAATATGTCTGAACAGGTGGATATTTTATATATGTATTTTTTGGTCTAATAATAACATTTTGATATTATGAACTAGAGTCTCCTGAAGACTTGTCCTTTTATATGACTTTATTGGTGACCAAGAACAGTGTTTACTTCTCACCTGCATCTAAGTACACAAAGGTCATATTTGCCAGAGGGGAATATATGAAAGAAACTATGAATAAGTAGTATTCACCGCCTAAAGTATATCTTGACTCAAGCTAGTCTTTCCGAAATTCTTGAGATAGACAAATGTACTCTTATGGGAAACTGTTCCCAACAGGGCACAGTGAATGATAATATCTATAATAAGATGCTATAGAGATGATAAATAGAGAATTTTATAAATACAGACAAATACGTTATTGCTTGAACATTTCCCATTGGTATAACATAGGAAATTCAGGTGAATATTACTCTGGGTTCTAGAATATATCTGAATTCTGACTTGAGAGAGTAATTAAAATATATTTAAAATATAGAAATATTTTAAATAATCTTTTCTCTAGAGAAAACAAGAATATAATTACTAACATTTCCTTTGTAATAGGACTCATGTTTCTTTCCAGTGCAATTAAACTTCTTGTTTATCAGCTTTCTTTTGAGCAAAACAAGAAATAGAGCAAAAATCATGAGATATCCAAGAGACAACTATTACATATTTTTCACCTTCACAGTTATTATTGTTTAGTTATTAATCGATGAATTTTTTATTTTGTATTTCTAAACAATGTATTTTAGCAACAGTATTTTGTTTATTCTCCTATCTATGTTTTATTTACACACGATTCTTACTTTTCAATGACCTTGCATTCCAGTTGATGACACCAATCTTCATAGCTGCCAAAGAAATATCTGAAAAGCCAGTGGTTCTTCCTTGTGTTTTAGCTTTTCATTGTTAAATGTGCTGGTATTTGATATATCAGTAGCATCTCTAAACACATAACTCCAGGAAGTCAATTCTGAAGAGAAACATTTCTCAAGCTTAGAAGGCACACAGGTGTTTATCAAAGCACGATGAATAATAAAATTTGGTATATAGCCAGGTCAGGTAGTACAGTCCTATAATCCTAATATTCCAGAATATGAAGACCACTCTATAGTTAAAATTCATGGTACCTGTGGATGTTACTGAAATTAATAATAAAATAAAAATCAAATATAAAATCAAATAAAAATTAAAACTGAAACTTTTTTGCTGTCTGCCCTGCTATTCTCTTTATACCTAGCTGCTGTGGATATTGAGCTGTGTGTCCCTTCGTCAGCCTTCCAAGGAGCCCCTACTTTCAAGAGTCAGCATTCTTCCTGTTGCTCCATTGTAGACTAGCTGGCAAGTCTCAATGCTGGTAATCTCTCAAGCAATTGCACCTGAACTATGTATGCTGCCATTCCTGCCCCAAGCTTTCGTTTCTTCTGCTCCATATCTTTTTTTAAAAAAATATTTTATTTATTTACTTTTAAGTAGAGAAATACAGAGAGAGAAGGGGGAACATCAGGGCCACCACCTTGTGGGTCTGGCTTATGTGGGTACTGGGGAACTGAACCCGGAGCCTTAGGCACTGGAGGCAAGTGCCTTAACCGCTGAGCCATCTCTCCAGCCCGTCTGCTCCATATCTTTGTGCTCTTTAGGCCACCATCACTTTTATGTCTTATTATATTTCTACTGAGAACTTTGTTATATGAACATATGTAAATGTTCTCTGGTCTCAAGTGCCTGATTTTCTGCTTTGGTGAGTTTAGAGTCCCCTCAGTGTCTACCACCATTTCCCTGGAGGAGGGTCTCAAGCTAGCAGTGAGAACCACACTCCTATTTATTCCACTACTTCCTCTGTTATATTTCTATGGCCCTCTGCCATTACTTATAAATTTAACTTTACTTAGTATTCAATATATGGAAAGAGCTAGCCTCTCACACAAAAGGCTTCCAGTCCAGTCTAGACAAAGCCTGTATATATTTTTTTCATAAGACATGACACACAGCCTACAGTTCTTACTGCATTTAGGTATTTCAATTCTTATCAGAATGGTCCATCAAGCTCTAAGTACCTCACAGCAATGTGACGCTTAATTCAAAGTTTCAAATCCTTCCACATTCCTTCTATAAATAAGTTTCAAGCTATGAAAAGCCACACAGTCAGGTTCCTACCAGCAATAAACCTACTCCTCTGGCACCAATTTTCTGTTATAGTTGCCGTCTCATATCTGAGACAAAACATTCACCCAAAAGCAGCTGACAGGAGGGAAAGTTTGATTTTTGCTTAAAGTCTTGAGGCAAATCTTAGAGGTGAGCACCACTAGCTTAGCATTAATGAGGCCCTTGGTTCAATCACCAGCATTGCAATCAATCAATAAAAGATAAAGTAAATAAGTAAGTAAATAAATAAATAAAGCAAAACAATGACAGAAACAAAGTAATAAAACCAATAGCACAGTGCTAGACAGAAATTTATCCAAAATGCTAAAACACTGACATCTATTTACTCAGTTACAGAATGGAGTGAGATCCTGTCACTTGAGATGGCGTGGATGAGGTTAGAAGGCATCATCTAGAGCGATAAGGCCACCTTGCTTGGTTCCCTTTTCTCAGAGATTGCAGACCTGTCCTGTTTTTCAATATCTAAAAAATGTTGATTCACATATTTTCTTCGGTGTTCTAGTTTCATAATAAGTGCTTAGATAGGGTCTCTGCAATTGTAGCACAACTTAAACAGAAATACTGATATTATTTCCTGTAAGCAAATATTAGATTCATATCACACCTGTAAACAAACATATAGCAGATTACATTGTGTGGTGTACCCGTGGAATCATAGGAAAGTATTTAAACATTAAAGAGGAGGTTAGGGTTAGCTGTATGTCTTCTTTCCACAAGATAATAAAATATATTAAAACATATTTGAAAAAGTATACAAAGTTATTGAATTTTAAGATTCAATAAAATGTGATTTTTAATAAAATTTTTATTTTACATTTTCTATTATATGCATGTATCAGTAATATTATAGATGGATTATAATATGAGCATTTCCATATTTGCTTGTGAAATGGTAGAAGTAAATAAAATAACCTCTTCACTAGATTACATTTGTTTTTGAAACTTAAAGGAATATCCTCATATCACTGTAGTTTAAAAGAAGATGCCTGGCACATGGTACAATAATCAACTGTGTAGTTTATACAAACACTGCATTGTCATGGTAAAAACAAAATATCAAAGTCTTAGCCATATACAATCCTAGTTATTTACTTATTTAAATTATTGTTATATTCTTTCTTAATTTATTTTTAACATATTGCCTAATGGTCCCTTTCCATTGGGTTATTCCCTTCTCTTCTCTCTGCCACACCTCCCTTCCACTGAGGACTCTCAGTGGAGTTACTGGTAATTTCTGTGGGGGTCCTGATTGTACCAGTCAATCTTTGTGGGTGAGACACTGCATCTGGACACTTTTTCCCACCCTTTGGATCTTACAATCTTTCTATTCCCTATTTATAGTATGAACATACTATTAACTAAATGCTCTGTGTATAGAGTATGCAGAGATGAAGAAACATCTATGAGTAAAGTATAAATTGTCACATTATAGTTCATTATCACTAAGTCTTTTAATCTAAATTTACTAAGGTCTCTATATAGAATTATTTCTGTTTATGTTTGTATTGCGAATAAAACAATATGATACTGAATATTTTTCAAATTTTTATAACTTAAAGATACATTTGAAAACCTTCTTCTCTTATTAAGTGAACACTCAAAAGAACACAGAATTGGGCTGGAGAGATGGCTCAGGGTTAAGGCACTTACTTCCAGTGCCTAAGGCCCCGGGTTCAATTCCCCAGGACCCACATAAGCCAGATGCACAAGGTGGTGGCCCTGGTTCTCGTTCTCTCTCTCTCTCTCTCTCTCTCTCTCTCTCTCTGCTTGAAAATGAATAAATAAAATATTAAAAAAAATAAAAGAACACAGAATTGAATGCCGCATATTCTCCCTCATATGCAGTACTTAACCAGGATAACCGTAAACTCTACGCAGACTAGTAGAAAGAAGTGAGAGGTTATGAATGAGGGGTAAGGGATGGGGGAGGGGAATGACTTAATCATGAAGCTAAACCAAAATGGGTTCAAAATCATAAAATCCTCACGCGCATACTGTAACCTAAAGAGTAAGTAGTGGGCATCACCTGGCAAGAGGGGCCATGAGTAGTAGGGGAGAGAATCCAAGCCTGTGAATAATTGATCAGTCTGACAACCCCAGGTCCCGGCCACCGGTTCCTTCCCTCACTCAGCTGTTGACCAAAGTGATCCATGAGGTTCCAAAAACAAGACAGAATTCTGTCAAAGCTCTTGAGTGCCCCCCCAGGCCTGAGGCCAAACCCTGTTGCTGAAGAAACCACAGAATGCCATCAATCAGCATCGAGAGACCCTTGGAGGCCCAGAATGGTAACCAGCCCTCAGGTGGTAGTTAGTGAGGTGCTGGAAGGCACTGTCCAAGCTGCCAGGGGAAGCTGATCAACAACAGCTGGAGTAAACAGAGACCTCTAGTATGAAACACAGTCTGCTGCCATGAGTAGGCTGAGCAATTGTTATGAGGGTTTTATTGAACAACAATAATGCTGAGATAGTCAAGGCAGCCTAAGAATTATTGCCTTCATTCTATACAAGACTGATATTTAGATAACAATGGCCTCTAATACATACTCCACATATCATAATAGCAAAACATAAGATAATGACAATGTAACATAGCATAATGTAATCATGTAGCATAGAATAACAGGAAATGCTCAAGTCTGAAAGTTCCCCAATATCCTTGAACAATGAATGAACTTTTATATAATCATTCAATGCTTCATATTTTGATCTTACTAAGCAATTTTGTTACAAATACAGCATAAAATCAAATTAATGAATTAAATAGAAGAACACAGCTGGGACAAAATATACATGTATCCCTGCCCATAACTTCTATAACTAGATTAACTATAAAACCACAAATATTCTTTAAGAAACAGTATGTCATAGTGAACAAAATTTCACAATAATGTAAAGCACATTAATTATTTAATTGAGCCAAAATGAAAAGACTCACAGAAAGTATACAATGTCAGAGATTATTAGTAAAGTCCTGATAGAATGTAAATTGATTATGTGCAATTATTTATCTCAGGGTGCTTATATTTTGGAGATATATAAACATATAAATATGGAAATATGATATTATGTTACATAAATACATAAACTAAGTTATAGGAGTGCCGGGACTGGAAAGTCATGTCTACATAAATATATTGCAGGAATAAAATATTTAATTCTGACCAGAAGCAGTCAGTAGTAATTTTCTAGAATGAAAAAAAAAAATGTATGGAAGAGATCAGTCTTTCTTTCAACTAGAAGAAATGATTTAGTCTTAGCTGGGTATAGGTGATAGTGAGAAAAGTTTACAAAGATAAGTTAGAGGATTTAAGAAACTGTTGAATATTCTCTGGACACTTGCCTCCAATGCTGGCACTTTCCCCTCTTCTATAAGAAAAGTGTTGTGCATATAGTGTGTGTGCGTGCGTGTGTGTGTGTGTGTGTGTGTGTGTGTGTGTGTGTGTGTGTTTATACAGATACATAGCCTCTCCTCTATATAGTAAAGGGGTAGTTGTTTATTTTACTGATTGTTAGAATTTGAGGTGATGGTGTTTCAATAAAGATTTCTTAAAGCATTCATTTTTTTAACTTTTAAAAACATTTTTAGCATGTGTAGGATATGTGGTGTGTTATGTGTATGTACAGAGTGTGCATGTGTGTGCGGATGCTTGTGCCCGTATGCACACACACACTAATGATAGAACATTGGGTATCTGCTTCTATCACTTTTCCAAGATGTTGTCTTGAAATGAAGGAGTCTATCTCTGAATACGATGCTGTCATTTTTGGTTAGACTCACCAATGAACCCCAGTAATTCTCCTACTTCCATTCACAAAGAAATGGGATTCTGTGGCCACACCCAACATTTTGTGTGGGTTCTTGAGTTAAAACTCAGGTGGTCTCAAGCCTTCATGGATGGGCTACAAATATTCTTAGCTTCTGAGCCACCTTACAGCCTCTGGATTTGCAATATGTGAAATAAAGTAAGAATTACTTTAAATATCAAGTATAATATATGCATTACTTAATCATGCAGTTCCAGATATATCAGAATATGCTTATTGTCTTTTCTTGAGCAGGTGCTCCTCATATATAATCCACAGAGCTCATAGGCATCAAAAACATTCCATCAGTCTACTGTGTTCTTCTGTTAAATCTTTGAACTACATGGGGACCTTTGGGAAGCCTCATGTTTTTCTGTGATATCAGTAATTGGCAAGATTTTCTTATTAAGCTGATGCCAGTGAGTTTATAGAAACACTATCACTCTTGTCAGCAAGGAAAGCAGATGATAAGTGTCTGCTGAACTGCTGTTCTATAAAAAAAATAGAATTCTGTCTATCTAAAACAATGGTGTTTCCTGAAATCTGACAACACTCATCCTTCAAGTTATGGAAAAATAATCAGAAGATCAATAAGAGCCTAGCTAGGTTTCAGTTTTCTGAATTGAAATGGCATTGTGGTGTCAATCAATCCTTATTTCTGGGCAGGAAGCTTTACAGAAATAATTTCCCATCTAGAACATTGCAGTACATATATGAATTTATAGACAAGTTTTACAATGATTGTATGGTTTTTGTAATGTTTCAAAAATCGTATTTGGTTGGAGTTCATCATTTCCTCCCTGAAAATGTTTTAGTTTTTCACAGTTAGGATAACAGTGATGGTGGTATTACGCAACAACCAAAGAGATCTAATTGTGTAGAACAGACCTACTCAAAGGACGTCCAATAAAAGTTGTACTTGTAACATGAAGACGGCATTCTGATGGGGTCAATGAAACAACTGATAAGTCAGTAAGTGACATCAGAGCCAACGACAGGTCACATCCTGCTAGAAGCTGCTTTATTGTGATCACCGTTGATGGTGCACACATGCAATCCCAGCACTTGGGAGACAGATGTGAGCGCATCAGGAGTTCAAGGCCAGGTTTAACTACACAGCTTGAAAGCGCTACATGAGACGCTGTCTCATAAAGGCTATTTTAGTATAAAGTGCACTGATATGGATTTTTCTTTTAAAACCTTAACAAATGGGTAGAAAGAGTATATACACATGGGAGAGTAATACATTATAACAAATGCAACCATCAATATGTTTTATGTTCAGTACTTTTTTCAGTCTATACTTGAAGATATGTCTAACCCTATTGAAAAATCTCAGCTTATAATTATTTAATAAAGTATAAAAAGAAATATTTTTATAATCTTGGACAGTGCTAAAACCCGTGTTGTGTAAACTCTTACTTAATTCAGCATTGCCAGGCATAATTATTTTCCCTATCACAATTCTGAGAGCATTTCACATCAGATGTGATAATTTTATGTGTTTTCATAATTATGGATCCTTAGAATTTGGACAGTAAAACATTTATGTTTACATATAAAACAATTTGAAAGTCAATATTATTTGCATAAGAGATAGAAGAAACAAACTGGCAAGATGAGTCATTGGAAATAAGTTTTTATTATATATCTATTGATACTGCTTGTAAAATCTTGAACAAATAATTTTTCTTCACCAGTCAAGAAAATCAACGAGAAGAGAGGTAAGGAAAGGAACAATTAATCTCAACTTTTTTATTGATCATGTTTATTTTTTAAAATATAGAATGCTTCATTAATGTAGGTGTATTCCTTGCACAGGGGCCATGCTAATCTTCTCTGTATCATTCCAATCTTAGTATATGTGCTGCCAAAGCGAGCACACATGTAATTTTTAAAATTTTTCTCCAAGCCTCATATTTCTTAGGAATGATGGAAAGCATAGAACAAACACAAACCCAGTCATTGTCATTCAAGCTCTAGCGACTGTTCTTCAGATTCTGTGAATTATTGTGAAAGTTCCTCTTCACCTTCTAATAATGCAGGAAGAATTCTTTGAGGATCAATTATAGAAATGGGGTCAAGTTTATATATATATATATATATATATATATATATATATATACATATATAGTGACATAAACACTTATATTATATAAATCATAAATCATATATAAATGTCATAGTCAGCCACATGCCACTGGGATGAATCTCCAAACCACGCATGATTATGGGGAGGAAAATATTTATTGAGGTATCAGACCCAGAGGAAGTTAAGAAAAAGGCTGGCCCCTTTTCACAGATCCAAGCAGAAACAGAGACAGAAGCTCAGCACCAGCACCAAGCAAGCACACTGTAACACACTGTGATTCACAAAAGGCAGATTTCCAGACCAGGCCTCTGGCTCTCCTTTTGCATATCTATCCTTACTATTTTACATCCAAATTAGAAAGGGTGAGTCCCCAGGAGGCTAGGCCAAAGAGGCACTTACTCCAGCCAGAAGCCTGGAGACAATTAACAATTCCAGTAAATCCTTAATTCTTTTGGGGGACATCATTCAAACTACCACAAATGTCATATATATATATATATATATATATATATATATATATATATATATATATATATATATGTGTGTGTGTGTGTGTGTGTGTGTGTGTGTGTGTGTGTGTGTGTGCTATTTACAACTGCCAGATTGAAGAACTGTATGGATGTTCCTTTTAGTACGAGTTCAAATATTTTTTGAGTTTTTAGAAAAAAAATAACACCTATGCATTTCTTTTTTATAATTCACTACTTCCACTAAAATCAGGTGACCAATAACCACATACATAAACACACACAGAGACATACACAGACATATCATCAAAAAAAATCCTTGCATATGCACATACATATACATACATTCACACAAGTCTCTGCAAGTAAATACAAAATATTGTTTGGGACCTGATTTATTAATCTTACAAAAAATTGTTTTCACTTAATTGATATTCTCAAGTAAAATACACACATACATGTATAGATATAGATATGTATATCTATATATTTATATATCTACCTATATCTATCTATCATCTATCTCTTCAGATTTTGGTATGTGATTATTACAGCTATATTTAGAAGCATTGAAAGTTTTATTCTGAATCTTCATGTCTTCATTTCCGTATTTTTCCATGTTGTAAATTTGGAAACTGACTTATGCCCTAGTGACGTAGTGAAACTCCCATCTACACATCAGGTTTCCAGGGCAGGATGCTGCTGCTTAAAGACCTGACGCGTCTTTGCAGCCACCTTGGCATTTCTATAGAAGAAACAACCATGCCCTACTTCGATATGACACATGTAAGATTGATCAAAGACTTTATGGTAAGCAATGCATATCAGCACAACATATATCTCTATGTTCAAATAAATGTCACTTGTGTCATATTTGGGGACTACATCAAACTTTCAAAACCAGGACTCCTTTCAATAACTAGTTTTATGTCCGTGAAAGCGTTTATGTTTGTTTATACATGTTTGGAGACCAGAGACAACCCAAGTGTCATTTCTCAGGAATGCTCACTTTTATGAGTCAAGCTTTTTCATTGGCATAGAATTTACCAGTTAATTAAGACTGGGTGGCCAGCAAACACCAGGTATCTGCCTGTCTCTGCCTACCAAGACAGGGGTTACAACTACAGTACAACAACAGTTTTGTATTATTTTCATCATAACTCTTTTATTTTATACAATATAATACTATATTTAAAAATGGTCTCATAAGGAAGAAGATAAGCTAAGAAAAACTTAATAAAACTATCCTCTTTGCATATGTGTTTTGTCTAATCAAATACAGTGTAATCTTTTACTTAAGTTATTGCCCCCCTCAGCAACAATACACAAGAGGGAAGAGAAAAAAGAAGAAAGAAAAACTGGCTCCCTCTGGTGCAGTTCACACCCCCTATCCTATGGACAGATCCAGTATGTGCACTGAGGAAGGACCCCAGTGGGTAGGGGACAGAGAGGAGGGAAATGGGGACACCTTCACAAGATTTGCTCATACAATGTATATACTTATTCATAATAAAGATATTTAAAAAATAAATAAAAATAAAATAAAAAGATGGGTGGGAAGGCATGGAGAGCCCACAGGATACAAGGAAAGCAGGAACGTTTTCTGTAGTCATCAATTTGACTCTTGAGAATTTTGTAGCACAATAGCAGGATAACCTACTTAATTTTTACTTAATAATCCTGTTAATGATATTTTTCAAACTGTAGTTAATTATTCCTTTTTTCCATACCCAACTCCACCATGGCAATTTCAGTTAGAAAATTCACTGGACTCAAACTTAAGGAAGTTAGCATTAGAGGTATATCTGACCCTCACGGTTGCATTATCATAAGTAAAATAAATAAAGCCTCTGTTCTGTATCTTTCAGTGGCTGGAGATCTGGAGGAAAGGAGGCTCTGTTAGCAGTGGGAGAAACACTTGCTGCAAGCATCATGGAATTGCTGATAGAGCCCTACTGTTTTCAGCCAAATCCTAGAAACACACGTGTCTCTCTGTTGAAAATGAACAATGGTAGGGTGAAAGTTATCTTTAAATCATTGACTTAAAGAGGAATGCCACCAATCACAAATATTTGTGAAGAGTAAAGGATTTCAAGTTGTTCATTGTTGAACATGAGCCTAAGATAAAGTTATTCTTTGAAGCTAACATGCTGGAGTTTTAAAATAAGAGGAAAGTAAGTAAATTAATACAAATATAACAAACAAAAAAAGAACAGGTCTCAGTCAGTATAGTGCTTGATTTACAAACTTAAGTTCTCAGTGTGCTTCCCAGAACTCATGGGGGGAAACAGTGTGCGGCTGTGTACAAGTAATACCTGACACCAAGATTGTCCTCTGGCCTTCACACACACAAGTGCACATCTATCTACATAGATCAAAGACACATACACAGAGTAATAATGAATAAAACAAAATAAAGCAAACGGCAAAACAAACTCACACAAGAGATCAGTAAGGGGAAAAGAATGAGTCCTCTGGCTCTCTTCCTACCCAGACTAGAATTTCTTACTTGATAAGCTTTTTAGAGGTTATTCTTTGCTTAAGCTTGCATTATTTTTAAGTCATGTGTGGGTGGGGTGGGGAGAGAAGAGGAGGAGATTTGTGCCACAGTGAACATGTGGAGAAGAGAGGTCAACTTTGGGGTGTCTGTGATCCATGTTCTTTGAGACAGTCTCTTGCCACTGCTAACAAGCAACCAGACTGCAAAGGAACATCAGACTAGAGACCCTGTGAGATTGGGCTTCTTCTGGTTCAGCTGCCTACTGTTGTAGAGTCGTTGGGATCACAGACACACTGCTTTGCATCCAGCTTTTATATGTGGGTGCTGGGAAACGGAATCTAAACCATGAGATTTTGTAAGCAAGTAGCTTACAACTTAGAACTACGGAGCCATCTCTACAGCTCCCAATCTTTTATTTCCAAATAAGACAGTATGTATTTTACAAAAATTGATGGCAGTCTCCTGGTTATACTAACACTCATTCCAAACCAACATAAGGTTGTGCTTGGGAAACATGTAACTTCCCTAGCCTCATGACATAATCCTCTGGGAAAACAGTTGGTATGAAAGCAACTATACCATAGCTCAGATCCTGGCAAAAATAATATTTAGTCTTGATATTTATTTTTAAGGTGTAGAACAATTTATTTTTTCTATGAAACTTGGATTATTCCTTCTTGAATATATTTTTCTTATCGCTTGGATGAACTGAACTATATTCTTCGTAGAGGTGTTTCTTTGATCAAGTCATGTGTGTCTATGTATAGAGAGCTATTTTAGGGAAGGAATCTTTAAGACAATTCTCCCATTTCTTTAGCATTATCAAATCGCCATAATTATACATCTGCCCAAATTGATTTACTTTTTTATTCAGAGGAAGCCACTCAGCTTTCTAGAAGTAGCATCTAAATGACCAGGGATATTTTCACCTCCTGTTTCTCCTTACGCTGACAGACTTCCCTTCTACAGCTATTAGAAAATGAATATAATGTTCATGAGCTAATTTGAATTTTTTTCTTTTCCCATCCATGTTTTAACGCTGACAAAACTGAAGGCTGATGGTCAAATGTCAGCACTATTTCAGTGAATAAGAGTGCTTAGTGCAACTATTCCAAACACTCTTTTTTTCTTTCTCAACCCATGGAAAGCATCAAAAAGACCTCTGGTCGTCATGGCAACAGAACCAGGAGCCACTCAGTTTTAGACAGTCTTTCTTGCATCCCCCCCTCTGTTTTGCAGAAATTCAGAAACTAATGGGACACAGCTGCTTTCACTTTGATTTGCTTATTAAGCTAAATTCAAATTGTGTCTTGTTTTATTCATTTAATTAATAGGGCATCCGTTTTTGACATTCCGGTACATTTTATTTGAAGCACTGAGATTCATGAGAAAGATGCAAAAGAAGGGAGTTTATGATAAGACATGCAGAAAAGCACATCCAAACAGCACTTTTAATTATGTCATTAAAAATCATTCACACCAACATATCTTAATCTATCACAGATAACATGGTTTTAGTGGAATAATCACTCATTATGAGCTAACTAGAGAGAAGTAGCAAGAGAAACATCTCATTTATAAAGCAGATATTTGGGCATGCATTATTGTGATCAGTTTTCTGGTTCATTACAATCCTATAATATCTATATTACAGGTATACATGCTGTGCTTGTATATAACATACTTACAACGTATATTATTAGTAATCTTCTCCGGCTCTTGAGCTCAGTAGAATAGTTTAATTCATACAAAAAAAACCAGAACAGGCAATAAAAATAATAGATAAAGCTCACGAATTCAAGACTTCAGAGTTCTGAAGGAAAAATGAATCATTTTGACTTGAAGAATATTTATCAACTATGAATCCTACTTGGCTCTGGCTTACTGGTAGGCAGGGGGTAATTAAAGCATTAGAAACAGGGAGGAAGATGGAGCTGTTATGTGGAAAGGTGATGGGGAAGAAGGGGCAAAAGAATGTAATGAGAGGGCATTTTGATCAAATTATTTCTATGAATGAAAATTGTCCCACATTAAAAGGCAGAGAAAACAGAAGCAGTAGAAACATAAGTTTAAGGCAGCCAGGCTACTCAGTAAGACCCTATGTCCCAAACAAAATAAAACAGATATGTTTATTAATTTTGTTTATCACACTACCGAATAACTCAACTCATTTTTCTATTATAGAAGAGTTGTTCCTCCAAGTAATCACTTGTTTACCTTTAATCATTCCTTCCTCTGTCCAGTCATCTGTTTACTTCTTTATTTAAATATTTATCAAGTAGTAGTTAGCAAACATGGACATAGGTATTACAAATATGGATTTGTACAAAACACTATTTTTTCATAATCACATAAAACAATTTACATACACTTTGAAAAGTATAACAAAATATGAGATAAAATGCATGACACAGATGGACAATATTTTGAGAAACACACATTTTTAGAAATATACAAGAAAAAGTTTGTGTGAGTTTAAGTAGGAACGAAAGAGTAGATTACAGAAAGCTTCTCCGAAGATCTCCTGTCTAAATGGTATCCGGAAGCTTGAATAACAACATTTCGTCAGCTGCTCAGCAGATGCATAGGCAGGGTGACACAACCTGCTAAATGTGAGAAATTGTAGATTGTGCTGTTCACATCTTCCTGGACCTCTATTACTGTCAAAGGATGTTCTACTGTCTGAAAATCTGGGAGGGGTTTTGATCTGCAAAGCACTTCCAAGAATTGGTTTCACATCTGTTTAACAACCCTGATTTGCAAAAGACACTGGTAATTATTATGTATCCTGTACATATCCTCACAATGCTACCCTTTCCACAGTTTTTCTCATCAGTGTCATCATTAGCTTTACTTGACATGTCAGGAAGTTCAGATTTAAGAGGGTTAAGGAAATTGCTCCAACTGCCTAAGAGGCAGCTGCTTCAAGTCTGCCTGACTTCAAAGTGAGTGTTCTCCAAATGTCTATCCCAATACTCCTGGCCCCAAAGAAGGAAAGCTTTGACAAATAAAAAGAAAGGTCAGAAGATCAGAAAGTGCAATGATAAAATCAGTTAGAACTCAATGGCCCTGTCTGACAAGACCTTCTGTCTTTATGATGTCATCAGACAAGATTCACATGAAAGTACTAAGCATTTTTAGTAATCCTGGCCTTTTTCTGTCTTATTAATGTTGATCAACTTAACTGGTTCCTTGTCATTAGCTCTTGAAAATTGAATGAACTTCCGTTTACACTTGAAGTGTTCTAGTAATCTCTTTACAAAAGTCATGGTGCCCTACCTCCTGCAGCAGACTATAATCATAGCAATTGTGGCACTTGGTGGGTAATTTATTTGCTTTTTTTGTTTTTCCTACTCTGGGAAAGCATCGTGATCTTTAAGGTGCCCAGAATGCCTCTCATAATGACTAGAACATGCGGCATTCTGGCATGACTTTCAGAATATGAGTATTAAAGGGGAAATAAATTGTACTAGTTCTGTGAACGTGAAATTGTGGATTCAGATGCAAGGAAAAAGCAAGGTTCAGAAACTTAGCAGCACTGGAACTGGTGGTCTCTGGGCATATCCTGGGTCTTGTCCTCTTACGCAAAGTATGAATGAAGCAGCAAGACACATTATTAAGAGGTTAAACAAAAAGGTGTTGTAGTGGTGGGGAGGAATTACAGTAGAAGAGGTTAATGGGATCCTTGATTTACACTTACTCTGTCCAAGAGCAGTAGGTAACTGTCTGGAATTCTTTTTTTTTTTAAGTAAATGCTTTTATTTACTTATTTGCAAGCATAGGGAGACACAGAGAGATAGACACAGAGGGAGAATAAGCATGCCAGAGTCCTTAGCCACTGCAAACAAATTCCAGACACATGGACCACTTTGTGCACCTGGCTTTGCTTGGGGACTAGGGAGTTGAACGTGGGTTGTTAAACTTTGCAGACAAGAAGAGCCTTAACTGCTGAGCCATCTCTCCAGCCACTGGGGTCCTTTAAATAGGGCTGTGAAATTTATTCCATTGCATGCAGTGAGTTGTACATGCTTCTCCATGCAGGTGATGATACCAGGTTGCCAACAGCTTGCTAAATGCATTTTGAGAAAAGACATGCTCACTAGTCAAGCAGTGTGGTGGGTTGCCTATCTCAGGAACTTATAGGTCTGGAATGAAGCAGGGAGTGGGATCCCAGTGAGCTCAGAAAGGTTTCTTTTAATACTTACATTATACACAGGTCTCAAAGAAGGCAATAAGTTTTTATTAATCAAGCAGAGGGGCTACAGGCAGGTTTGGTTGGCAAACCTACTCACAACACAGGGAAGGGAGTGAGAACCAGTGCCCAGACTGAGTTACCTGATCATAGCCAACACTACTGTGATAATAATCTAGCAGCCAAAAATGAACTTGGGTTTCGCTTAAGAGGACAGGAATACAGTTACAAGACATGCGGTAATTGGGGGGATAGCTGGTCTCTTGAGCAACATGTAGACCACATTTCTGTGCAATGATGTTAGATTACAGTGAGCATTGATGATAGATAATCTGCCTTTATCGATACTTAGGAATGCTGCTAAATTACCACCTAAATGTCCTTAGTGATGTGACATAGAATCAAAGATGTTGGAGGTCTGTTTTCTTGGTAGATCCGTAACTCCTTTTAAAATCAATTAGTGGTGGAAATTCATGACCAGCTTTAATGGGGAAGACATGTCCATTGACTTGTGCTTCTTAAATGTGATCTATATTATTTAAGTACTTGGTTGTTGAGTTAGAGGTACATTAAGTAAAGGTTTCATCATGCCTGAGGTATACATACATACATACATACATACATACATACACACACATATATTTCTGGGTTAGGGACAAAATTTGTCCTAGATTCTGGAAATCAGGTGAATGAATTCAATGGTCTCATTTTCAATAGTTATATAAGTTCAAGAGTTTGAGGCTCTTTATGTGGATAAAATTAATGCTTTTGGCATTTTAATGTGCTTTTTATGGCATCATATGCTGGTGGGATTTGATTTGATTTTGTTCCTCCACTTCATTTTCTCTTTTGTCTTATCCATTCACTCAAAGCAAGACTTCCAACATTTTCAGCTTCACAAACCTTCATTCTGAGATGTTCAAGGTGCCTATGGGAAAACAACTATTTCTCTCCAGTTGTTTGATTCATTAGTGAGATACATTGCCAGCATGCATCAAGTATTTTATGTGTTGCAGTGTGAAAGAGAAGAGGCCCTATGACTCATGTACTTAACATACCTTTAAACATTTAAAAGTGATTTTTATCATGACAAAGAAAAAATTTTTTCATTGTGACTATTGGAAAATATCAGTGATGAGTGTACAGGGATATGTTCTAAAAGGTCTAAAAAAATTACAAAAAGGTGGTGTGGTTGTGGGGAGGAAATACAGTGCAAGACGACAATGGGAATCTTGAGCTACGCTGTCCAAGAATAGCGGGTAACTGTCTGGGATGCTTTATTTAATTTTTTTTAATTAATTTATTTTTTAATTGTTCATAATGAGTTACATTATTTAATGGGCAGATAATAAGCTGTTATCCCCCGTTCCCAAATGCCCCTCTTCCCCATCCCCGATCAGCTGGTTATCCTCCTCCGTGGGTAGTCTGGATCAGTCCTTGGAGCAGGGGACCATGGATAGCCTAGGAGACAGCCAGGTTCTCCTGGCCCAAGTGTGTTGTTACTCAGGGGTGCCATGCCTCTGATAATCTCCCCCACCACGGATCTCACAATCTTTTTGCCCCCTCTTCCCACTCAGTTCCCTGAGTCGTGGTGGGTGAATATTAAAGCTGTTTTATTGTTGAGATCTTAGGGGTCTCTGTACTTCTGATTTAGGTTTTGTCGAAAATCATTGGTGCCTGTCTCCTTGGCGGGATGCTTTATTAAAAAGGATTTTTATTTGCAAACACAGAGAGAGACACAGAGAAAAGAGCCAGACACACAGGATGAATGATCATGCCAGGGACGCTAGCCACTGCAAATAAATTTCTTGTCTTTCTTGATAGGAGTCCAGGGACATCAAGTCCACAGGTAGTCCAAGTGAACTAGTACTAGTGAGGGAGTCAAGGGAGGAGGCTTCTTCAAGTACATGCTCCTCAGACCACCAAGAAGATATCACAGATGGCAAATGGTCCCAATCCGTGAGTCCAAGTCCAGAGGAAGAATTCATCTAGACTAATGGAGCTGCCAGTAATGAATCAGGTTCTGTGTTAACAAGGACCAGGACAAGAAGCAAGAATCCAGTGAGACTGTTCAAAGCCATGATATGGAAGATACTTACATGCCGATTGGATGTTGCATTATTACTTTGCTCATTACTATGAAAAATTAACTGATAAAAATCAAACTGAAGAAAGTAAGGGATTATTTTGGTTGACATTTTAAGGACCTAGTCCATCGTGGTGTGTAAGGGTTGGGGGCAGGAGCTACAAAAACATGGTCATATTTCATTTTATCTGAAAACACAGAGAGATGAACAGCGGAGCTCAGCCAGCTTTCTCCTTTTTATTTAGTCTGCAAGAGTAGAAAGTGGGATGCAACCACCCATGGTCTTAAGCCTCATCTATCTAGAAATCCTTTTTTAAATATTTATTTATTTATTTGAGAGGAAGTGAAAGAAGCAGATAGAGGGAGAGAGAATGGACACAACAGGGCCTCCAGTCATTGCAAATGAACACCAGACACATTCCCCACCTTGTGCATCTGGCTTTACGTGAATACTGGGGAATCGAACTCAGTTCTTTCTGCTTTGCAGGCAAATGACTTAGCTGCCAAGACATCTCTTCAGCCTTAATCTAGAAATTCTTCAGAGACATGCTCAAGAGGTTGGTCTCCCAGGTGATCTCCAATTCAATCAAGTTTAGAATGGAGAGTAAATATACACATTTTAGATGGAATATATTTTTTTCGTATGAGGATCAAATTAAACTAGTTTTAATGTATACATGAAAATGGACAATGAATTAGTGTTTTTTCATCTTTCTTAATAACATGATGCTGTCAATATTGGTTTTACCACATTAAGCTTTCTAAATCTAGCAGTAGAATGATTATTCTAGTTAAAAATTAATCTATGTTCTACTTTAATACCATCAATGAAACTTCCATAATCTGATTTACTGATATTGCAGAAGTTAACAAAGTAAATATAAGGCACAAAATAAAAGCTCACAATATAAACTAATGAACCTGTGACTGTCATATTTTAAATGAATTAAATGATGAAGCAAGTTCTTAATTCGACACAACAGTGATTTTTTGTGCTTTTATATATACATTTTGTGTTTATACATATAACTTTTATAACATTAACCATCAATTATTTACAAATGATCTTAAGGTAAAATCCTATCTACTGGAAGAGATAAATTGTTGGAGTGGAACAATTTACCATGTAAAGTATATAAATCTAAAAAATAGGATAGATACTGCTTATTTTGTGTATGTCAACTGCTGCCTCTCTATATGCATGGACATTTAAACCTTACACATTCAAGATTATACTTCTGTTACAAATTTTTAAAAAGTAACATTGAGACACAGAGAGACTAAGACACTTTTATCAACTACTCAATGGCAGGAGCAAATTAAAAGTGAAGTTCTCATAACTCTTTCCAAACCTGTAACACATGTGGAGCTGACCTTGAATATATATATATATATATATATATATATATATATATATATATA
>PVHP010006477.1:0-26581 GCA_004024765.1 Zapus hudsonius | reverse complement strand
CACAGAAAAATACCTCAGACTACCACTGGATGTATTGTTTTAATCCAGAGCTCTGAACGCATTTCTGATCCAATGAGGGTACAGGTTATCTTTGCCTTTCCCCGTTAAGCTCCTGGCTCACTTCTTCACCAACATTTTTTATATTTCATACTCAACCCTGTTCTCATCTCTCCCCGTATGACCTCAGCTCCCCAGAGAGAGATTTCACTGTATTCCAGCTCTTCCAACTTGAATTTGCATGCTTAAATTTTTAAAAAGCCTTTGGCTGCCAGAAACCACCATCCTTTGAAGATGATAATATGTTCTAAAGAAAAGAAATATATTTGATTTTTTTTGAATTTTTGAGTAGGTTCTCGCTCTACTCCAGCTGACCTGGAATTCACTATGCAGTCTCAGGGTGAGCTCAAATTCATGACGAACTTTTTCCTCTGACTCAGGAGTGTTGGGATTAAAGGCGTGCACCACCATGCCTAGCTAAGATTTCTGATTTTGATAGGTGTCGCTTACCAAAGTTTTACAAGTGAATAAAGGGACTGCATTAATTAGTATTATAGTATTATTAGTATTAGTAATATAGTATTGTGGAGAGAAGAATACAGAGAATCTTTATTCTGTTATCAGTACAGTTATAAGATTGGGATCCTTTTTTGATATCAGTGATGCTATGTGGAGACGTGAGTAGAATGGGGTTGATATGCAGAGTGAAGTCCATGATGTCACAGCAAGAGGGTGGTCATCTACAAGCAAGACAAAGAACACTGATCACAAACCCACTGGGTTTGGTAGCGTCCTCACTTTGGGTCTTAGCTTGCACAACTTTGATAAAAATCCAGGTTTGTTAAGTTACCCTCTGTTGTAGTTAGCCACACATCACTGGGATGAATCTTCAAACCAGGCACAATTTGGGGGAGGAAATTATTTATTGAAACTACAGATTGAGGGGAAGTTCCATAACAGCCAAAGACGCTGGCCCTCTTTCACAGGTCCCAGCAGAGAGAGAAACCCATCACCTACACCACACACACAGAACAGGGAACAGGCCAGGAGCCAAGGAGAGAATTTCTTCCCCTTTATATAAGCTTAGGTTGGGGTCTTACAACCCTTCCCCAGACTTAATGGCTTTCTGAGTCTCTGGAATTTCCTTCCTGAACTGCCCACACAGGAAAGGATGTTTACTTCTAGCTTCTTTGAGCTTCTTTATATCCTGCCTCTTACTGAGAGGCTGCCTTTCTTATTGCATTGGTCAAATACTTGACAAGAAGCTGCTTAAAACAGAAGGGTTTATTTCAGTTCACAGTTTCAAGGGGATCCATTCCATCATGGCAGGGAACGTAGAGGCAGGAGCAGGTAGCTAGCTATTGCACTGCAGTAAAGGTTAGAAAACATGGTGCTGAAAGGGACGATGCTCATGCCAGGCATACCTCTCTTCAGTTCTTAAATTGGACATTGCCTTACATCCAATTAGAGGAGTATGTTCTAAGTTCTGTACAGACTATTATCATGGCATACATGGCTCTATGTGTCCCCTCAGTTGGTCTCCTGCCCTAACTAAGTAGGAGGCTTCACTATAAGATTGGCCTACTCCTATAGGTAGATAATCTTCTCTTTATTTGAGATCTCAACAATAAAGCAAACTTAATACTCGCCCACTATGACTCAGGGAACTGAGTGGAAGAGGGGGTGGAAAGAATGTAAGAGCCATGATGGGGGAGAATATCCAGAGACATTGTCCCCCCTCAGCAACAATGCTCAAAGGGGGAAGAAAAAAAGAAAACCTGGCTTCTTGTGGTGCAGTTCATACCCCCTAACCTATGGACAGATCCAGTATGAGCACCGAGGAAGGACCCCAGTGGGTAGGGGACAGAGAGAAGGGAAATGGGGACACCTTCATAAGATGTGCTCATACAATGTATATACTTATTCATAATAAACATATTAAAAATTAATCTCTAAGTTTACCTACAAATACATTTTCTTCAGTCATTTTGCAATTTCCCAACCCACATAGTCTCCGGGTGATTATTCTATTATTATGTTTCACAAATTTCTTGAAGATTTCTTCACTCTTAACTGACTACTGCTCCATTACTGAGTTGTTCTAGAAATTTCTAGCAAAAATATTCTTCATAGTTTTCAAAGAGGCAAACATCATTTTATACCTGGACATACATACTTTTTAAACTTCTTTTTTTTTTTTTTAAGGTAATGTCTCGCTCTAGCCCAGGTTTATCTGGAACTCAACCTGTAGTCACAGGCTGGGTTTGAACTCACAGCAATCTGGATACCTCTGCCTCCCGAATGCTGGTATTTAAGGCATTTGCTATCATCCTCTGCTCATACACACACTTTTAAATTTAGTAGCCCTCTTCCTTTTCAATAATTTAGCCTATTTTTACAACAGCCCAAAGCTCCTCCTCTTTAAATTTTTGTCTGTGTGTGTTGGCATTCCCGAAAGGCTGTTTTGTTAAGTGTCTTTCAGTTTAACCAGACTGCATGAGATAAACCTCAGCTATTCATCTCTTCTTTTTAAAGATCCACAATGTAGGTCACATTTTCTTTCCCCTTACAAAATATTCTAAATAATCTTTTTATTAAGAAGATGGAAAGAAACTTTGGTTTCTTCACAATAAATGCATCATGTATATTAACTTTGCTCCTCTTGAGGAAGACACCACTAGTCTTATATATCTTGTGGTTAATGGAGTCATTGATGGTCAAAAATAGATAGTTCAAAAACGTCAAATGTTTTAAATTTTTTATTAGCTGATGACATATGCATACAGAAAGGGGGGAGCGGAGTGAAAGAGTTTCAGAAAATCACTTTTCAAGGTGCCTAGGATCTCTGTCATAGACATTTTGTGGTTTTGATCTATAGTAAAAGATATCATATATTTTATAGTCCAAATGTCTGGTTGTTTTGTATACACAGGTTTCCCAATGCTTCTATTTTGTTTGCACTGAAGACTCAGCATGAAATAAAGCCTGCTGTTTAAACTCCCTTAAAATATCTGGAAAATACAGATGGCATGGGTTCTCATCTACTCATAAAACAGATGTGCACACACACATTTTATCTCTTTGAATTGTGTTCTTCGAGGAGCTTGTTAGAGCTGCATGAGGCCAACTGATGCTCACAGGGGAAAGCCTTATCTGAAGTTGGATACCCAGTACAAAAAGACAGAAAAGATAAGGTTTTGAAACCATGCTTCCCAATACATTTATAGGTCAAGATGCTACCAAGCTTCTGCTGAGAAAAATGTCATATGGCAGGATGTCTCTGAACACACCACCATATAGTAAAACTTTTTTCAAATGTAAATGCACTGAGCCACTACTCACACTAAGTACTTAGTCCCCTTTCCCAGTACATCAATATTTATGTGTGTTTTAAAAATGATCAGAGACTACAAGTTTCTCCCCAATCCACCTCACCTAGCATTGCTCTAGAGAACACCCAAGGATACATAATTGTGTGGAATGTCATCCCTATTAACTACTTCAAATAGGAAAGAACCATGAATACTAGCTATATTTTACTTAATTCTCTTCTGGATTTCTTTTATTAATACTAAGCCTCTAGGAAATGCATACATATGTTGCTGTTTTTTTCTGTTTTATTTTCTCATTAACAACAATAAAAGTAATTTCCTCCAAAAATTAAATATTTTATTGATTCTTTGATGTGACAAGCAATGGTATGAAAAGTGACTATATTATTATATAATATATATTATATCTTTTTTAAGTACTTGGATAAAAGTGGTTTCTACGCATCCTTTCTGTGTGTATGTGCATGTTAAATCTAAATTAATTGTGGATCATTTAAATTCATACAGCACAACCTTTGTCCTGCCTGGTCAAGTGCTTTTGATGAACCTGGATTCAGAGTCTACAAATAAGGATACAAATAGAGGATAGGTCAAGTCAATTATTCTGATTAAACTCATCCCCTCTACGAATCCAGGAATGTGAAGACAGCTACTAAGTTCTGCTGATTGATTTATTGTTCCTATAAATGATACTTCATGTTCATGAACTTAGCAATCATGTTTCCAGTGAAGTTGAAGAGGGTTTGCCTGTGGATATATACTTCTTTTATTAAATTATATAAATATGAAACCATGAAATTCTCCTTATTGATATTATATTCTTGGTACCGGTGTAAGATTCGGTCTGAATCATTCTGAATGATTCGAGCTCAGTCACGTGGAGTTTTTATTTCTGTTCAGAGTTAGAGGTTAGAGAGATTATTCTACTTAGTAGGTAGGGCATACAACTGATCTTCTGCCCATACTTGAAGATTAAGTTCTATAGCCTGATGGGCACTATGTAAGAAACCCAGAAGGCTGTTAGAGAACACCTTTCTAAATCTATGAAATCCAAACAGAAACCAAAACAAAATTGGACTCAATAATTTGTTCCAAATGAGAAGAGAAGAGCAGAAATAATAATTACCTATAGATTTGTGACCATGTGATATAACTAATTCAGTGACAGAATGGAACTCCATGGATAAGCAAGGAATTGCATGAAATTTTCATCGTTAGTCACACTGCATCTGACATAGGCATTAAAGACACACTCTTTTACTAAGTAAAGAGGTAGTGTGCTAAGATATGATTTTAGTATTCAGAGAGCCAAAATAGAATAAGCAAGGCTACCTTAGTGTTTGTGATAAAAATAGCATAGGTATACACTGAATGATAACTATTTTCTGTTTTCAGGTAGCATTGCTATATTAGTTTTCATAGAAATGACAAAATAGTTGAGATTCTATAATTTGCATAGAATAGGAAAAATATAGATTTTTCTTTTACAGATATCAGTAATCATTTTGTTGCTGTGGATACATATTTGCAAAAATCTGTCACTGACATATATGTTTACCAAATATAATTTGAACACAAGCCAATAATTATCAGAGAATCTGGTGATACGCTTGTTTTGGTTGAACAATTGGTGATTTTTTTAAGCAGCTGAGTTTATCTGAATACAGTCACAGAGAAATGGTTAAGGCTCAGTGAGAGAAGGTTCTCTATTAATGTCCCAACTTTGCTTGTCACAGACATCAAGTGTTCTAGTATGGATAGTTCTATACCCATTATTTAAATCTGGTGTGAAGTGTTTTAATTGCATAGGTTCAATGTAACTTAATTCAGTTCATCTATCCAGAGGAATAGACATAGTTCCACATTTCTACAGTTATTTTTGACTTGTCCATTTTATTACTAAAACTATATATTTTTAAAAAATCTCATTTCATTCCAGTCCTGCTTGCATGCCATTTGTTTATATTTTATTTTTTAAATTTTAATTTATTAAGTAGAAACTTTGTATGAACAAATCATGTGTCGCTACCACCATTTCCTTTTCCCTCTTCCCTGACCCCATTCCACTGAGGGGAAGGCCCTCCTCATTCAATGGATTATTATTTTTTTTGGAGACACTGAGTTAAATTATGGTCACTTTCATTACCATGGTGAGAGTTTATTGACTGGAGATTAGGAATTTAACTGTGGCTGATTCCATGAAGGACATGACTCTCTTCCAGCAACCATCAGTTGCTATCAGCTACTCTGGGAGGTGTGGGGGTTTCATGAATCACTCCCTTATCCATGATGGAATATCTAGAAGCTCAATCTTATTCAAGAGAATAAGAAGAAAGATTTTAGTGGGAGGGAAAAGGAGTTGAGAGTGTGTTTTGGGGGGAAATGGGAACAAAATGCATTGCATACATGTGGAAAAGTTTCAGTAAACAACTTGCCGTTAGATGGATGAGCTTCAGTAATGTTTACTTTGTTTTCAACAAGAAAAGTATGAATCACATATGACTCTGCCACCCTACCACTCCAAATTGACTTAAAACACTAGTCATAGAAATAATGTTATTTGCTTAGGTGAAAATAAAACAGGGAGAAAAGTTATGCATTGTATTTTTGCAAAGTTACTATTATTTGTGGTGGATAGCATCAATTTAAGTAAGAATAAATGAGATGTCAAGCATAAAAATGGTGAAATTGATGATGCATATGTCTGGAGTAGGCATAGCTCAAATTTCATCTATGTTGTGATGATTTTATTATCCCAGGAGTAAATGATTTCTTTCCATTGTATATTTTCAGCACATCTTATGCTAGAGATGGCTAGAGATGTTTGCTTATATCTATGAGTCTGTTTTTTAGTAACATGTTTAATTTATTAGTACATACTCATATTAAACACATTTCTAGGCTTTGGAAGAAAATATGATTAGTTACGTCTCATATCTTTAAGTGACTTTAAAAATCATTCTGCAGAGAAGCTGTTTTGAAACTATTATTACCCTGAAAAAAATAGCATAAGTAGATATTTTACAAACATTGAATGTTAACTTTTCAGGTAACATTGCCATATTAGTTTTCATAGCAATGAGAAAATAGTTGAGATTATATAATTTGCATAGAATAAGAACAATATCTCACAGATATACAGGCTGATGGTGCAAGGTCAAACACCATTAGATTCATTGTTTGGAAGAGGGTCCTAGTCTCTGCTTCTAATTCTCACTTTAAAGACTGTGTTCAAAGGACAAAAGGTCTAAAGCGTCTAAGCTCCTACCCTCATGATCTTTCATCTAGGCGGGCTTAAGGTTCACAACCCAGTCATTTGGCAGAAGCTTCTACCTTTTATACCTCTGCACTAGGGAGTAAGTTTCACTATGAATTTTGGAGGAGATACAGCATTCAAACTGAGCAGCTAGCTACTCTATGGTCCTTTCTCCACTCACCATAGACAATGTAATGCTGAGAGGTTTGGAGTGGGGACCAACTCTTGTCCGACCCTGCTGAGAAGCACAGAGGACATAGGGTTAAAGGAAAGTTGAGACTGGCCTGAAACCCCGGTTATCACATCGTGAGACCAGCAAGAGTTTTGGACTTTTCTTTCCCTCCCCAAAACTCAAGCAACCTGGTGGGCCCCAGCAAACCCTGATAAGTCCAGGCATGTCAAGGCCTGAGTTTACTGGAGTTCATATAATTCTGCTATAAGGTAACAACAAGCCTAGGCAATGAGAAAGTTTGAAGGTCACAGCTCCTCTACAGCCTCTCACTGCCTCCAGACAATTCCAGACAAAGTTCTCTCTCACTCTCATAAGCCAAACCTCAAGGTCCATAGTCCTTACTGCATTCAGGTCTTTCAACTTGGACCAGAATGGTTCATGAAGCTGTACTTTAAAACACTGCAAGGCATCTCCTAGGCTGAGGTTTCAAATCCTTCCACATGCTTCCTGCAAATCAGTTCCAAAGGCCAAAGCCACAGAATCCAAGTTCTAGCAGTAACAATAGATCCCACTATCTGGTACCAAAACTGTTGCAGTCAGCCTTCTCATATCTGCACAGGAGAATCCAACCAAAAGGGGATTATGAGAGAAATGGCTTTATTTTGGTTTACATACTCAAGGGGAATCTCCATCATTGCAGGGAAAATGAAGGCATGGGCAGAGGTGGAATCACTTCTTTGCCAACATCAGGTGGACAATAGTGTCAGGAAGGTGTGCCAAACACTGGCAAGGGGAAGCTGTCTATTACCCCATAAGGCCACCCCAAAAACACAGCAACAAAAAGGTTATAATAGCCAAATTGTCATTAGCTGGGATTTGAGCATTCAGATCACATCCGTTTGTAGGATACACACTGACCTAAAATTCAACTCAGAAAGAAATAGGTAATATTAAAATATTTGTAAGATCAGTTAATAATTGACATCACTCCTTAGGATAATTGTACCACACAAGAAAAGTATGCAGTTGGGTTAGACTTGTTCATTACAAATTGGTCTCAGCAGGTGTATAGAGTAAGTCAGGACTTCTCATGGAGTGTTCCACCAAGGAAGGAAGAAACTTAATGTTTTATTGTCTAAATTCAAATGACACATAAGGTCATTCCTCATAAGACCCTCAAATACCATCTCACATCCTGGTATCAAATTCATACTCATTCTCTAATATATGTGC
Source organism: Zapus hudsonius (assembly GCA_004024765.1). NCBI lineage: Eukaryota > Metazoa > Chordata > Mammalia > Rodentia > Dipodidae > Zapus > Zapus hudsonius. The sequence goes on along the minus strand of PVHP010006477.1, from coordinate 18,591 downwards.
ATTTGCATGGTGACAGTGTGGTATCCAGGCCTATTTCTTCATATATTTATTTATTTATTTTTCCTTTGTGGTAGTTTGAATAATGTCCCCCAATTGATTCAAAAGTTTATTATAATTATAAATTGTCTCCAGCCAGTTCTGGCTTTAGGAGGTGTTTCACCTTGGCCAGAACCTAGGGTTCAGTCCTAAGGTGTTTCTTGGGTGGGTCTGGAATTCTAGCTTTACATATGCAAAAAGCAGTCTGAGCTCAAACCTGGAGTTCCTCTTGTTTGCTATTTTTGTTATATGCTTGCTTGAGGTGCTGGTGGTGGGCTTCTGTCTCTGTCTTTGCTTGGATCTGTGAAAGGGGGCCAGCCTTTTTCCTTAACTTCCCCTGGATCTGTTAATTTCAATAAATACCTTCCTCCCCAAAATTGTGCCTGGTTTGGAGATTCAACCCAGCAACATGTGATTGACTACGACATCCTTGTTTTAAATATATTTCAACCAAGAAGACAAGTTATTAGTGCCCTATATCCTCAATACACTAAGGAAAATAGATACTATATAGCAATAATACTAATTCCGTTCAAAAAAGAAGAAGCCAGCCACCCATGGAAGTACCTGGTTCATAGCAATATTAAATTCAGGAGGGCACATATTACTCTCTGCTCCTTTAGGACCCCATATTGCTCCTAGGGAATGACTGTGACTGTTGACTCTGCCTTCTAATCTCTTGCATCGCCTTCTAAAGTATGTTTCTTTGTTAAGAAGTAACTCATGTCTGCAATGATGGTATTTTTTTCAGCCTCTTCCTACTTATAAAAATATAAAAGTCTTGGTGTTCATTTAAGCTTTGCCTTCTCTCTGTTCTCTTTGGTTAAATATGATGAAATTTCTAAGCATTTGTAAAATTTTTATGTAACCATATTCCATTCCATGAGACAAAGCCATCTCACAAATCATTTTCATTTATATCCTCATCCATCTTGATTATTTATAAGGAATTTATAGGACAGTACACTTATGGGTTCTGGAATCCCTTCTGTTTAACACCGAGGTTGGCCAGGCAGTCTGAGAAGGTCTCATATGTGTCTACTCACAATGATCACATAGAACTGCTTGGGAACTTTGTAAGATCTTAATAAAAGCTGTAATGGTCATAGTCATGATTTCATTTTAATATTTACCCCTAGTCTGATAACTAGGAAGATTGCCATGAGTCCCTTCAATAAACTCCTGTGAAAAACTATACCACTGGATAGAAATAAATAATATTATAAAATTTATAGACAACACTAATGCAACTCTATGGGTCTTCCAAAAAAGTCAGGAACATAGAAAATATATGAATGGGGGGGAAAACAGGGGATCAGTGGTAATGGGAAGGGGATAAGAGAGGATAACAGGCAGTGTATAAAGTTAAAATTTATTATATACATGTGTGAAAATACAATGACACTGTTTTATGTTATACATCTAGTAAAAATTTTAAATTCTAAATAAGTATTTTTTAAATGAAAGGAATTATAATTGAGTGAATGTTAAATTTTTTTAAGTTCTGCTATTAAACTATATTTTCTAATGTGATATCTCCATAGTTTTTTTTAAATAATTCTAACATTGATTTCATTTGTAATAAATAATGAGAGAATATAAAATACACTATTGTGTGTTGATCCTGGGTCATGTTCATTTTACAATGATGGATTAAATCTGAAATTATCCCCACAGAATTATGCTTAGTATGCTTGCTACCTAGGTGATAGCACTATTTTGGAAGGCTGTGAACCTGTAGAAGGTGAGGCTTAGCAGGGGGAAGGAGGTCACAGGGAGTCATGCTTTGAGTGTTACACCCGGCCCTTGATTACTGTCCCTGTTTTTATATCCTGGCCCACTGTGAGGTGAATGGCTTGTGACCCACATTTTCAGCAAAGTAAACTGAGCAGGTCGTCCACCATGCCTTATCCACTATAATGGATTAAAACTTTCTGAAACCATAAGCCAAAATAAACGTTTTCTTACTAATTCTAGCAGCGAGGCCACACTTCCCAAGATTTCCAGAACTTTCCAGAATATCACCAGAAGCTGAGTATAAAGCCACAAACAGTTAAGCTTATTTGAGGGACAATTTGTGTGAAACCCATAACATGTCACCCATGGCCCTAAAAAAGGCTTATGCTCACTTCACAATGAAAAATGCATTTAGTCCATCACCATGAGTACACATAGTTTTGATAGTTTCAACACTGTTTAGAAGCCTAAATCCAAAGTTTCCTTTGAAACTCAAGACACATTCTTTGCTGTGAGTCCTTATAAATTCACAAACAAATCCAACAATTCCCAATGTGCCAAGTAAACCTCTAAAGGAAATGATAGGGACACAGAAAGGAGGAATGATAGCAAACCAAGGGCCAAACCAGCAGGGCAGAGATTAGATCATACAACTCTTTGGCATTCGTAGTACCCTGTGGTGGTCTAATCTCCAAAGGACTGGAGCAGCTCCACACCCAGACTTCCTATTTCCACATGCCCTTCCTCTTGAACTAACCTTGCTTTCCCTGAATATGGTTTTTCTCAGCAAATGTTCTGTGTGTGGAGATTCGGGAGCAACTGTCAGTCAGCATTCTGCTTTGTCTGCGGTGGTTGCAGTGTACTGAAATGTGATCTTGGAGGTTACCCAACTGTGTAATCAAGAAAACCTATTGAACAATAGTACCTTGGAACACAAATGTTTTTTCAATTGATTTGCTGAATTATCATTGTGCATTTCATGTATGCAATTTGGTGAATTTTATTATATGTATAGATACATGATATATCATTATAATCAAGTTTTTAAATATGTTCCAAAAATTCTTGGAAACTTTTTAAGTTTTTATTTGGTGGTTGTTGTTGTTTTTGTTGTGTGTGTGTGTGTGTGTGTGTGTGTGTGTGTGTGTGTGTGTGTGTGCTTGTGTGTTAAAAACATGAGACATAAAATGTATCCATTAATTAATTTTAAGTGTTCAATAGCCACCAATTTTTATTAAACTGGAAATAACTAAGAATTTCATTTTGCATAACCAAAGTATGACAGCCATTTAAACAACTTTCCATATCCCTCTCATGAGCTTATATGAGATAGGAGTAGGGAATAACTTCCTGAGCAAATCTCCAGTAGCCCAGGAAGTGCAACAATCACTTAACCAATGGGACCTGATCAGGTTCAAAAGCTTCTGTAAAGACAAAAACATTGTTCTCAGAGCCAATAGACCCCCATCAAACTGGGAGTTGATTTTTTTTTCCATTGTCTCTTCTATGTACTTGATGGTACATTGGAATCACGTACTATTTGTGTTTCCATGACCAATTTATTTTGACTTAGCATGTCTTCCATGTTTGTCAGAATGGTAGATACTCCTCTTTTAACACACTGAACACTCTTTCGTCTTCTATGGTGCATTCATATGACCTTTGTCAATGATAGATTGTTTCTGTAGCTTAGCTACTATATATGATGCTGCAATCAACATAGGAGAGCAGATAGCTCTTGCAGATCCACACTTAATTTATTTCATATGTTGCTGTGAAGCGGAATTACTGAATCACAAGAGAGATCTGTTTTAAATGTACTGGAGCCTCATTATTTTATTAGGTGACTAAACCATTTTACACAAATAACAAAGTACAAGATTTCTCATATCTCAGCCCCCTCACCATTTTCTTTTTGTTTATTTTCTATTAGGTAATATCTCACAGAAGTCTTGATCTGTGATATCTATTACCTTGTATATATTTAATGCTAATGTCTATATCTTCTTGACAGCAATGTCTCCAGATTCATTGCTCATTTTTAAATCAAGATATTTTTTGAGTTTGTTTTTTGTATTGAATTTTAGGACATTCTTTATTTGTGTGTGCATTTGCCTGTAGTGTTCGCTTATGTATGTGTGTTTATATATATGTATAGACAGGTGGGACCCCACACATGTGAGCACATGTGTATATGGAGGCCAGAGCTCAATATAAGGTATCTTCCTTAATTGTTCTCCAGCTTATTTGCCGTCACAAGCTCTTTTACTGAACCTAGAGTTCAAGCCTTTGCCTAAACTCACTATCCCTCAAGCCACAGGGATCCTCCTGCCTCTCCAGTGCTGGAATTTTAGGCACATGCTGCCACTTCCAGCTTTATAAGTGGTGTTGGGGACTGAATTCAGGCCATCATGTTGGCCAGCAAACACTTTACCTGTGGAGCTATCTTCCCAGCCTTTGGGAGTTTCTTAAAAGAGCCAATTTGATGTTATGTGAATTGCATGACCATTGTTACACATTGTTAAATATTGGAAAATATTTCATGATCTTTTTTCATGAACAGAAGATAGTTACTTGGATTTAAAAGCCTTTTTGCTTCAGGCAAAATAGACAAGAAGATTGAAGTTTAGTAATCGTACTTTCCATTAGTCTTATTTCCTCTGAGCTGAATTAAGCAGTGAGTACTTAAAGTGAATATGGCCTCAAGGGAAACATGGATAAGTTGAATCTTGGGTTGAAACATGAAGAAAAGACTATGACACACATGCACATGGTTTTCTGCCCAGGACAGGAAGTGCTGTTTTCTAGTCACATAAAGATGACGCATGGGCCACCATTAAAACTGATATCTACAATGCAAAATCAAAAGATCATTTATGTTTCTTCTTCCATGTGCTTGTGGTTTTACCACAGCCTCCCTTTCAGTTTCTCTCCATTGAGCTTGATGAACTCCCCTTCGCATACATACTCAAGGGGGCTCTACTCAAAGGGAGGAACATTATAAATTTCATTCCCTGAAGCCACTACTATTATCTCCATAGCAAAGCCAGGAAGAGACATGACAGAAATCAAACCCAGAGACCAATCTCCGTGGTGAAAAAGGCACAAATATCTCAATAAAATAATTGCAAATTGAATTAAAAAATCATTAAAATATTGTATGCCAAGACCAAATTGGGTTCATATTTAAGATTGGATCAACATTTGCAAACCAGTAAGGACAGAAATCTCATGATCATCTGAACAGATTAATAATAGGCTTTGAAAAAGCCCAATATCCTTTCATTATAAAAGCCTGGGAATAAAATAAGAATCATGGAAACATACTCCAACAAAATAAAAGGCAGTTTTTGATAAATGCAGAGCCAACATGATACAAAATGGTGACTAGGAACATTTCCCCTAACATCTTGAGCAAGAAAATTGTGTCTTCTCCCTCCATTCACACACATTTTAGGGCTTAAGAAGTCTCAATTTGAAAGAGAATGGGAAAGGAGAAGATATATAGAAAAAGAAGAAGCCAAATTGTCCCTATTTGACTATGGCAATATATTTCATTTAAAAGATCCTCACCAGAAACTCTTAGAAACATAGCACAATCCAAACAAAATTTAACAAAAAGCTTTTCTATATACCAAACATTTGCCAGTAAAGCAATCAGAGAAGAAAAAAATATATCATTCACAAAATCCTTGAAAAAAAATTGGTAAGACACTTAACAAAGAATGTTTAGATTTCTACAATGAGAAAACACTGAAGAAAAAAAAATTCCAGAAGACAGTAGATGATGGAAAGCTCTTTGACAGTCATGGATTAGGAAAGTTGGTATCATGAAAATGGCTGTGTTCCTGAAAGTGATCTACAAGTTCAATGTACCACCATCAAAATCTCCATGAAATTCTTAACAGAACTAGCAAAATCAATCATAAAATTCATACCGAAAAATACACACACAAAACCCACCTGAGTTGTTGATGTAATCCTGAGCAGAAAGAGCAATGCTGAAGGCATCACAATATCTTCTTGAATTATATTATAGAGCCATAAGTTAAAAAAAAAAAAACAACCAGCATGGGACTGGAAGAAATGCAGGTGTATGGGTCAGTGAAACAGAATAGTTGGCCCATAATATATGTACACAATTCCAGCCAAGCACCAGAAAAACTAGATTGGCAAGAAGAATGAAACAATATCCTTATTTCTAATCCTAAATAAAAATCATTTCAAGGTGGTCTGGAGGTGGATGACTGAAACTGGAGAGGCAGAGACAAGAAGAATACTGCAATATTGAACCAGCTGCTTCTACCCAGTAAGTTCCCAACCAGCCAAGACTACATATTTTCAAAAAATATGTAAAAGAAAAATAAAATAATGGATGGAAGTATACCATGCCTGTGGGATTAGGCAGATGGCTCAGGTGCTAAAGGTGCTTGCTTACAAAACTTATTCATGCTGGTTCAATTCAAAGCCATAAATGTAAGTCAGACACAAAAAGTAGTACAAGCATCTGGTGTTCATTTGCAGTGGCAAAAGGCCCTGGTATGTCTTCCCCATAGCCACACATACATGTGCAAAGAAATAAATTTTAAACAGTGTTTATTTCCAACAAGGAGAAAGAATAATGTAAGATCAAATTGTTGAAAATGCTGGAGGATAACATAAAGAGAAAATTCACGATATAGTCATGGACAAAGAATTTCTAAAGAATGACTCCAATAGTGACACTGGGAATTATGGCAAGAATTTACAAGTGGGATTCATAGACTTCTGCACATGCAAGAACACAATCAGCAGGTCTGGGGAGATGGTCCCAAGATGGAGGGGTCCTAGGCTTGTAAAAAAACCAGCAAGCTTTTGTATCAATTAAGATATTCCTGGTCAAATAAGATGGGGCTGAAGAGCAATGGAGCAGGACACAAACAATTGGCTCCAGCCACCTCTGTCATAGATGAGGGCAAGAGACCCTGAAAAAGCAAATACACCGCACAAACCACACCATACCCCCCTCGCACACAAGAAATCAAAAATAAAGTGTAAAGGAAGGATAGAGACAACCAGCATGATGGAACAGTCCATAGCACAGGGGGAAATCATGGTCAGCATTTGGCAATAAATATCTTGAATCTGCAAAAGTTTTAACACGATGAAATAAATCATCCAACTCATAATTGGGAAAATGAATTGAATAGTCAGTTGCCAAAAAAAGAAGTGCAAGTGGCCTATTAATATTGTTTATAACGCTAGATATCATTAACCGTTAGGAAAAGGAGAAATAATCCGTTTGGAGATTTCATCTCATTCCATTCAAATGATCCTCAGCAAAAAACAAATAACAAATATTGGCAAAAATGTGGGGAGAGGGGGATTCTTATGCTTCTCATAGGAATGGGAAGTAGCCTAGCCATTATGAAAATCAATATAGAAATTCCTCAAAAGCTAAGAATAATCCTGCTATATGATGCATGAGTATACACCCAAGAACAACAAGTCACAACACATAAATACTTTGCACGTCTACTGTCTTGCTGTTCTACTCCTGATAGCCAAGATAGGAAGACAATGTTGATATCCACCAACAAGTGATAAGATGTATATATATATATATATATATATATATATATATATATATATATATATATATATATACAGACACACACACACACTGGGATGCTATTGAGATAAAAAGAATAATGTAATTATACCATTTGTTGAAAAAATGTAACTGGAGATGCTGTTCATCAAAATAAGTGAGACTCACACACACACACACACACACACAGACTGGCACAGGCATAGATACCCAGGAATGGAAAAGAAGGGATTGTAGGCAAGCAGGAACAGTCTTGAAAAGAGCAGAAAGTACAATCAGCAGAAAGAGAAAATCAAAATATCACATTTCATCTCATATGAAGAATTGAGATCTAAATATATATATGTGTCAATATAGTCTTGATATATATATATATATATGTGTGTGTGTCTATATAACCATGTTTCATGTATTTCTGAACAGAGGAGAACCCATTCATGAAAGAAGTGGGCCCATGAGAGGAAAGGAGAGGGAATGGAATGGGAGGGGTGAATAAGCACAAAGCAGAATGATGTAAAATAACCCATTATTGTGTGTGTTAAATAAAATTTGTATGGTTTTCCCATTAAATAAACAGAAAAAATGAAAACACAGCATCTTATAAGTTCTAAATTGGGCATGGGCAGGAAAGTGACAAGGAATTTTAGGAACTAATATAAGTCACAAAATGATAACTTAAAATGCATTTTAGGTGTGGTATTTGATCAAATATATGTGGCATTTCTTATATTAGATTTAAATCATGACAAATGTATACTACTTTCCACATCATAGCTGCATCGTTCTATAAATTCTATAATTCAGTAAACACAAGTGCAAGTAATTTCATTTTTTCCAATTTCTGCACTTTTTTAAACAAAACCAAGCAAAATGTGAAAACAAATAATTCAATGATTTGACAGGCCTGTCAACAATCCACCAAAAAGATGACAACTGTTGAGATAGGCAAAAATGCTAATCTTGACTTCTGCACAACTCACTGTGGGTTGTTAAATCCAATTTTTTGTAGGAATATATTATGTGCAAAATGTTAATTGTTCAAATGTCAAACAAATGTTACCTCTAAATATTTTCTAAATAAGGTAGAATGAAGATTCTACAAATTTCATTCAAAAGCAAAATAATATATTTAAAGGGCATTAGTTTCAATGTTTTGCAGATTTTCACAAATATGCCAGAGTTAGGAGAAAGCTTAATAAGCACAAAGGTACAATAGCAATCAATAAGACAGGTTACTTTTCAATTTTGATAAGCTTCTAGAAATTAATAGAGCCAATTAGAAAAAAAACAGTTCACCAAATTCTCACACATATGTACAAAAGGGCAGAATAGCCATAAAACATGTAAATTTTACTGCAATCAGACAAATATTTAAACTATAATAAACCAAAAATAAAGCAGGTACTTCTCCCTTGAATTTATACTTTTTTTAATCCCCTATGTGATGGTTAAATTTATTTTGTCAACTTGATTAAGGTAATAATCCTCAATAATCTTGGGAGGGTCTCTAAATTTGCTTACAGAAAGGATTGACAAAATCCTTTTGGGATTTTGGAGAAGGGAGGAGTTCCATTCTTCAGAGTGAGCCCTTCCCCCAGTGGGTGGGCCTTCTAAAAGGAGACTAATATAAGGAAGCTTAAGGGGAAGGAGACGCTCTTCCTTCCTCCCCCGGCTGCTGGTGCTTGTTTGTGACTTGCACTCACATCCTGCTCTCCTACCTCTTTCCTGGACATCAGATCCCAGTTTCCTCAGCTAACAAAATGGACTGCAGAGCAGCCACTCCCCAGGGAGCTACCAGGCCTTCTGGGCTGGATTGGGACTGTTGAGGCCTCCAGCCATGTGGACTGAACAGCTACTGGTTCCTTCAACTGTGGGTCTGCAGACTGCTATTGTTGGATTGTCATAAGCTACCCCAATAAAATCCCTTTTACTACAATCCATTCTATCAACTCTGTTTCCTCTAGAGAACCCTACTACTATCCATGGGCTCACAGAGTAACTTATCCACTGCCATGGTATTCCACACAGCATTGCTTCAGACCAAGGAAATCACTTCACAGATAAGGAAGTACAGCAGTGGGCTCATGCTCATGGAATTCACTGGTCCTTTCATGTGCCCCACCACCCTGAAGCAGCTGACTAGATAGAATATTGGAATGGTCTTTTAAAGAACCAGTTACGGCACCAACTAGGTGGCACTAGCCAGGATGGCTGAGACAGAGTTCTACAGCAGGTTGTGTATGCTCTGAACTAGCATCCTACATATGGTACTGTTTCTCCTATAGCCCGGATCCACCCGTTCAGGAATCAAGGGGTGGAAATGGGAATGGTACCACTTACCATTACCCCAAGTGACCCATTAGCCAAATTTTTGCTTCCTGTTCCCGCAACCTTATGCTCCGCTGACCTAGAAGTCTTGACTCCAAAAGGGGGAGTGCTTTTTCCAGGAGGCATGGAGAACATTCCATTGAACTGGAAGCTATGACTCATCCCTGGCCACTTTGGACTCCTAATGACCACCAAGAAACAGGCCAAGAAAGGAGTTACAGTGTTAGCAGGAATGATTGATCCAGACTATCAGGGAGAAATTGGACTGCTCCTCCACAATGGAGGCAAGGAAGATTATGTCTGGAAGACAGGAGACTCTACAGGGTGCTTCTTGGTGTTACCGTGCCCTGTTACCAAGTCAATGGGAAGCTATAACACCCCAATCAAGGCAGTGTGAAAAATGGCTCAGATCCATCAGGAATGAAAGTATGGGTCACCCCCTCCAGGTAAAGAACCAAGACCTGCTGAGGTGTTTGCTGAAGGTGGAGGAAATACAGAATAGGTAGTAGAAGAACGTAGTTACAAATACCAACTAAGGCCATGTGACCAGTTACAAAATAATGAGGGCTGTAATTGCCATGACTATTTTCTTTTGTTTTGTTTGTTTTGCATTACTTGCTAAGAATGTTTGCCCATATGTATACTAATACTTTTGTTTTTCCTCTATTACATAATTAATATTAATTGAGATTATATCAGTAATCATTGTTGAATTTATATTAGTAGATATTAGACTAAGCATTCCTCAAGGGACCTGCCTTATATTGGGAATGATTATGCGTTTCTGGTTGTACGTGGGATAGTTATATTACATTAGGTGGAATCATGAGATTACTGTCTTCATTTGAAAAAAAGATGTAAGGAGATATGGTTTGATGTCAATTTGGTAAGGGGTGGACTAGTGATGGTTAAGTTTATTTGTCAACTTGATCTGTGTAATGATCCTTTCTCCAGAGTAAGCCCTTCCCCCAAGTGGGTGGGCCTTCCAAGGGGAGTAAATATAAGGAAGCTTGAGGGGAAGGAAATCCTCTTCCTTCCTCCCTGGCTTGTGGTGCTTGTTTGCGACTTGCATTCGCATCCTGCTCTCCTACCCTTCCTGGACATCAGAACCCAGTTTCCTCCACCTCACATTGTGGACTGAAGAGCAGCTGCTCCCCAGGGAGCCATCAGGCCTTCTGGGATGGATTGGGACTGATGTGGCCTTCAGCCATGTATACTGAACAGCTACTAGTTTCTTCACCTGTGGGCCTGCAGACTGCTATTGTTGGACTGCCGTAAGATACTACAATAAATTCCCTTTTATTATAATCCATTCTATCAACTCTGTTTCCTCTAGAGAACCCTGACTAATTCACCCTGTGCTAGCTTTGCGAAGAACCATCCAATATGGTCCTTATTAATGAAGAACTTGCTCTTCACACAGGCCAATGCATGTTTTATAGCCTTGAGGTATACAAAGAAACTACAGTATCATTCAGCAAGCATCTTAATTGGATTATTAAAAATAGTAATTATCAATGGTCTACACCATTCACTACAAATATTTTGTACAATATCTCTTTGGGAAAATATTCTTACACCTTCTTCATGTAACTGTCCCTTACTGATTTCTGCCAAATTCCAGTTAACTTCAAAGGCAAAGTTTCTCATTGACAAAAACAAGTTACAGAGAGTTTCATTTAAAAAAAATACACTTCATTTGATGTGATTTGATTTATTAGTATGTGTTTATGGATGTGTATATGGACGCCACATCATGTGTGGAGGGTAGAGGATGACCATTAGTATCTGTGTTCTTCTAGCTTGTTTGAGATAGGCTTTCTTGTTGCTTGGCCTCTGTGAAAGCCAGCCTAGCTTGCTGTGAGCACTCTATTCTCCTGTTTCTACCTCCCATGGCACTTGGTCACAAGCACATAGGGATTACAAATGTCGTCTACTTGGGTGCTGAGGATCCTAAGTCCAGTAAGTCAGGGTTGTGCAGTGAGCACTTTTAACCATGGAGCCATCTCCCTAGTCCCAATATACAATATTTTTAGAGCAATGTCAAGTTCACAATAAAATGAATGGAAGACACAAAAATTCCCCAGCTGCTTCCTGCCTCAGGCATTCCTAGACTCCACAGCCTTCAACATCTTTCAGCATTCAGACTGTTTACAATGGCTAAAATTGCACAGGCATAGCATAATCACCTATGGCCCACTTATGGTTTCCTATAAGTTCACTTTACTCTGAGGCATTATATAGGTTGGGACAAATTTGTCCTCAGATGTACCATATTACTATTATTCTGAGTAGTTTTAATGCAGTAAAATCATTATTATTCTGTCCTATAATCTATTTTCCTCTGCTAACCATAAATGAGAGGTTTACTTTTATGAACAATTACATCTATTATATATGTTCCTAAATTCTAAATAACTCTAATTCTCATGTAATTGCAATGATGACATTACTACAGAAAATTCCCAAGTTTACAAAGCTCTACATATAATAAAATGAGATAAAACATAATATATAAAGAATAAGCAATACCCATCCAGCTGCTCCAGATTGTGATTATAGGCAAAAGAACATGTAAAAAAAAATGTGTTTATTTTTTCCACAAAAGTTTGAGGAACAATTGCCAGATTAATCCTTGCACAAAATATAAATAAAAGTAGGAAAATTGATTTAAGAAAATGACTTTCAGGTGTTAATAATACACAGAGCGGGACTTTGATTGCAGAGACAAAGGAAATATTGGTGTAGAATCATGATGGTATAGATTCACAAAAGGCAGTTTTCTGAATGCAGGGTTCTCCTAGGAAAACCCCACAGAATGCAGGAGGCAGTCTGAGAAGGAGAGGAAACTGGAGATGTTGAGCACCAAGGTAAATGCAACTTTATGCACAGATATATCAGAGGAATGGAGCTTTGCACAGACAGTTCAAGACATCAGATCTGTATCCTCAGAGCAAACCTTGCTAATTGAAATTATGCTCATCAAAGACAAAAATCAAGTATGAAACTTTAAGAACAAACAATTCACAGAATTGAAATCAAGGAAATTTTCTAGTTCTGGCAAAGAAGGATTGGAATTACTTAAAAGATAATAGAGATTCCAAAGTAATGAGATATGAAAGAACAGTTACTGTGGCTTTAGCTTTTTCCTGGAATATATTTTTAAATATTTTATTTATTCATTTTCAAGCAGAGAGATACAGAGAGGGGGGGGGCACCAGGGCCACCACCTTGTGGGTCTGGCATATGTGGGTACTGGGGAATTGAACCAGGGGCCTTAGCCACTAGAGGCAAGTGCCTAAACCACTAAGCCATCTCTCCAGCCCTGGAAAATATTTTTAATACCAAATTGATCTCAGCTCAGCTGCTTTGGTGAAGACAACAGGTTTATGTTTGTTTGTTTTCAACATAAGTTCTTACTCCCAATCAAGGCTGGCCTGCAGCTATGTATCCCAGAGAGTCCCAAACTCAGGACATTACTCCTGCCTTAACCTCCCGTGTGCTGGTATTGCTGTCCTGAGACACCACGCTCAGTTTGAAATACTTTTTCAGAGGAACATAGGAAAATTCAGTGACTCATATCTGGCATCTTAAAAAGTTAATTCAAATTTCCAAGCTGAATAGTATGGTTTATAACCAGTAATATGATAAATATTTGAATATGACCTGAAGAAAAATCCAGTTATCATAAAGATAAATATAAGTAAGAGTTAAGCAAACTGATAAACAGACAGATGGGAAAAAGTTCCAATGTAATATCAAGTACTCTAATATATCTGTGAATAGATTCCAAGAAAAAGACAAGGGGAGACAAGAAAAAAGTTTGAAATGAAAATGTCTACAAATCTTCCAGTTACCAGTAAAAATGATGGACTCAGACCCAAGATTAATAAACATCAGCAAGATACATATGACATGTGCTGGTATATAGACAAACAGATTACACAAGGACTCAGCAAAACTGATGTGTTTAAAGCCATAACCCAGCAACAAATTTGAGAGTCAAGAAATGAAATTTTTCACATTATATACAGTGGGAAAATCATAACCAGAATCTGGGAATTATGCAAGCTGAAAGACAATGAATTTATAACCTTACAGTACTGTAGAAAAAAATTAAAATGTCAGACTACAACACTTTATTCAGCAATGGTACATCAAAACCAAGGATGACAGTCATGCCTAGCCATTGTAATGGCATTGTCAAATATGAACTGCAAATTAGTAGGAATATAGACAGTAAAATGATTGTAGAATCTTTATAGTTATGTGACAGACTGTCCCATCTCAATTAAAGGGTCTCATTTCCTTATGGAGTGATTTGGCTACAACTTCAAAGTAAGGAGGAATTATCAATGAGGTATATCAGTGTTTTATTTTGTAACAATTACCTACTTGGGAAGAGTGGGGGGAAAACAGATACAACACTGAAAGGGGAAAAAATATTTAATTTTGTACTTTTTGGAAGGCAGCACATTTTATCATCTCCGTCTGTCATAATGATGCTATTCTTTAGGAGCAAAACTAGAGAAACAGCCTGCAATGAAAACACTGGGCTTTGCAAGAACATTTAATTGCCTTTCATTTGTACAAATGCATTTTCAACAGTCTTGTGATTCAAAGATACAATTAGAATGCATATCGTTCATTCTTTCAAAGAGAAGGTCATAATTCTGGCAGAGAGAAACTATAATGATTTTTTCCTGTGTCTATAGTTTGCTTCACCTTGTACTGAGATCTAATTGCAAGTAAAAACTCATTGGGAAGCATTATGGGCCAGAAAATGGATAGGAATATGGCTCTTCATTAGTAATTACTATATTAATGAATGCCCAAATGTTTGTACTTGTATATATATATAAACATATCTTTGTTAGGGAAAAACATCACTGCAGACTAACATCAAACAATTAATACATGTTCTGGAGGGAATTTATGCAAGGTGGTGAAGATGCTAACCTTCCAGTATCTCATTATTTTGTTAATTCTATACCTACATTTTTTTTAGTTTCTGCCTATATTCCTAAGCATTAAAAACTTCAAAACTGAGAATAGTCATACCACACAAAATACATCTCTACATATAAACACATAAATTTAATAAAGGAGGAAACGGCAACTATTTTTGTATCTTTTAGTCTATATATCATAACTTCTAATTATATTAAGATATCAAACCAATTATGAGAGGTATTTTTGAAATATAAGGCAAACATCTACTTTTTAAAATACTCTTTCAGTAAGATAGGCAATAAATAAATAAATAATAGAAAGACATGTCAACCAGGGCATGGATACCAAGTCAAGAAATGTGATAAAGCAACAGAATGTTAGGAAATAAGTTCAAAGAGTAGATATATTTTCATCCACTTCTGGCATCTACATACTGATTTCCATAGTGGTTGTACAAGTTTTCACTTTTAATAACGTCACCAATCTTAATGAGGGTTGAATATAGGAAATGGAAGAAAATGGTCAAAATATACTCATACCAATACTCAAAGAATGGCTGATAGAGATGTAAGATAATAAATTAAACAATCTTGAAATATAAGTTAAAAATGGTTTAATGAATTAGAAGAAAACCAACAAATACAACTCAAGGAACAGATGAAGTAAATAGAAGAAAATCAGCAATAACGACTCAATCATGGTTGAATTAAATCAAAGAGAACCATCAAATAGTATTCACTAGATGGCTCAAAAAATTGAAGATAGCTAAATGAAATGGATGAGAACCAATGAATAAATGAGCTCATAGGTCAATAGAATAAATGCAATTTGGACACGGCCAAATGCAGGAATGAATTCCAAGAGAAATTAAGTAGGTTAAATGGAGAAATGGAATTGGAATCAGTCAAGACATGGAAACACTGAATAAAAACAATGGAAAACAAAAATGAAATGGCTCTATCAAAACCCTCACCAAGAGAGTAGACCATGTGAAGGAAAGAATATTGGAATTTGAGGACAAGACAGAGGAAAGAGAATAGTTCAAAACAACAGCAGTTTAAGAAAAAAATATACAAAAAGAGCATGAGGGAATTGTGGTATACCTTAAAAAGACCTAATTTTCAGACATGGGCATATAGGAAAAGGAAGAAATATAGCCAAGGGCATAGAAAATATTTTCAACAAAAATTTCAATATAACTTTCCTAACCTTGTAGAAGAGAGAATCATCCAGGTATAGAGGATGCACATAACACCAAATGGGTCCAGAGAAGAGATTCCCAATGTCATATTATAATTAAAACACTAAACATAGAAAACAAGGAGAAAGTAGCAAAAGCAAAACAGGTTATTATATACAAAGGTAAGCACATCAGAATTATCTCTGATTTTTTCAATGGAAACACTCCAGAAGAGCCTAGAACAAAATAGTTCAAAAGACCATGGCTGCCAACCCAAGCTACTATATCCAGGTAAATTATCCCTCCTATTAGAAGATAAAAGAAAAAAAAATTTCATGATATAAGTGAGTGCTATGAATATATGAACTCTAAGCCAGCCCTACAGATAATACTCCACTCTGAAGATATAAAAACAAGCATACACATGAGGAGAGGAAAAAGCAATAACTAAAACCAGAACAGATATAGACACGAAAATCAAGAAAACACCAAACTCCACAAAGCCTTCAACTTGACAGGGATTAACTCACACCTCACGATTATAACCCTGAACATTAATGGACTCAACTCCCTAATCAAAAGGTACAGGTTAATAGGCTGGATCAGGAAGCTACATCCATCCATTTGCTGTCTATAAGAAACCTACCTTATACTTAAAAATAGATACCACCATAGGGTGAAAGGATAGAAAAAGACATTCCTAGCAAATGGAAAAAAAATCAAGCAAGTGTGGCTGTACTACTATCTGACAAAACGGACTTTCAGCCAAAAGTAATCAAGAGATAAAGAAGGCTGCTTCACATTCATTAAAGGAACAATTCAACAAGAGAATATTGCAGTCATAAACTTGCATGCACATAACACAGGGTCACCTAATGTTAAAAAGAAAAAATAGACTTGATGATGAACCAGATATAAATACCAACACAATAATAGTGAGAAACAATATGCCTTCTCTTTTAGATCAACTGGTCTCAGTCATAATTTACTTCTACTAAAGTTCCAAATATTTTTTCATAAACTGATGACACAAATAATTCTCTTTCACGTAATCTTTTGTGATGGCTCTTAGTGATACAAGTACTCCGAAGAGTAAAGCCCAATAGGTGATGGTGATATTGGGGAGAGGTTTGTGAAAAGGGAGGAAAGGACATGTGATGCTTCTAACCTTTAAAAGCAGGTGCTGAAGTTCTGATATGAATTAGTTTAATAGAACTGTGATCTTTAGGCTAGAGAAATGGATAAGATATTTAAAATGTTTACTTACAAAGCCTGACAGCCTGTGTTCACTTCCCAAGCATCTAAGTAAAGCAGACACAAAGTGGTACATGCATGTGTGGTCCCAAAGCATCTGAGGTAAAGTGGGGCAGAACCAAGAGAATCCAAAGCTCACAGGTCAGCTAGTATTAGATTTCTCTGGAAGTCTGCAAGTAAACTCACAATGGAGGGAGACACTGTCTCAAAGAAGGTGAGAACAGATACCCAGACACATACCCCGTAATAGGGGCATCCTTATACAAATGCACATATGCATATACATGTACATATACACAAATAAATAACAATTTAAAATAAAAAGAAACTGATTTCCTAACAGAAAGGAAGTATAAATATCATTCTAAGACAATAAAAAGCTTATCACAACAGATGTATCTTTCCTCTGAACACTATGATTAAGTTTTTTATCTTTATTGTCCAAAATTCGATACATTGATTGAACAAATGTTGTGCTGATATTCCTATTTCCTTCCTCCCTGTCCCCAATTCACTGGGTATCCTCCCTGGTGGGCACACTGGATCAATCCATGTGGTGAGGGGTTATGGATTGGACAGAAGGCAACAGGATGCCCCCCCTTTATGGATTATATCTGAAGGGAGTAATGTCTCTGGGTAATCTCTCCCACCATGGCTCTTACAATCTTTCTGCCTCCTCTTCCGCTCAGTTTCCTGAGTCATGGAGGGTGAGTTTTAATTCTGTTTTATTGTTCTTGTGAATTTAAGAGTCTCTGTGCTTCTACTTTTAGTTGTGTTGGAAGTCGTTGCTGTCTGTCTTGATTTTTTTTAATCAATGATTTATTTTGATTAACAGAAAACTAATAATATAACCAGAGAGCTACCTCCAAGAAAGAATGTCCAGTGGAATAAAAATAGCATGAGATTTCCATTAGGAAATAGACATTTAACTCCTCTCCTGGTGGTGGAGATTCATCCCACATGCTGCTGGGATGAATCTCCAAACCAGGCACAGTTTTGGGAGAAAAATATTTATTAAAGTAACAGTATTATAGCAAAATGAATGTAAGCTTACTGTCCTCCCCCTTATTCATTGTTATGTTCTACAGGCCACAGAAATTAGGAAAAAGATGAGGCCGGAGATTACCTGGGGAGAATTATCTGAACTTCTCTGGGACCCATTGTAAATGTGTGAGTTGCCAGATAGAGGCATCCACTTGCTTGTGCTTGTTCATTCACACGCCTAATGTCACATACATATCTCTGTGCCCTATAAAACCCCTTTGTAGCTGGGCTCAGGGCCAAAGCTTTATCTATGCTTGGCCCACAGGCATAAATTCCTAAATTCGTAATAACTATAAATGAAACTCCACTCTCCTCTTGCTGAAACGCCTTGTCTGTTTGTCATGGGGAATTTTTTAAACAACAGATCCAGGGGAAGTTCAATAATGAAAGGTTGGCCTCCTTTTTCAGATCCAAACTGAGAGAGAACCAGTACCAACAACTCTAGCAAGCACAATCTAGTTATCAAACA
>PVHP010006476.1:47265-60437 GCA_004024765.1 Zapus hudsonius | reverse complement strand
GTCTCACTGATTTTATTATTGGTAAAATGATTTTATTTTTTGTACAATGGGAGAAAGTACTCTATGTCCTTTGATTTATAAAGGGGTTCTTCTCACCACTTGGGTTTTAATCTTTATTAATCTATTGTCATATATGTCAATGCATGTATACACACACTTAAGCATCCACATGTGTACATAAATATGCACATACTTACTGTCAACTGTAGAAATATGGGTTTTATCACCATCTGAGAATAAATCCTCCCTCAAAAGACCTGTGAACAGGAGAAAAACTCACCCTGCAGATTCACCACTTGGAAGCTCCTGTTTTCAGTGCTGAAAATACAAGGTGAAAACTCACAATCCGCTAACAGTAATTAAATAGTAACCGATTGGTCCTGGATCGGAACGTGTTGCTGATGAAGCAATTTGCAGTGACGGGAACCCTGACTGCTAATCAATCAATTTGGGTGAGCTTCATGTTGAAGATGAAGAAAGAGAAAAGCCATGTGACTCTTCTGAACCCCTACAAGGCCTGGTCCTGTGGAGAACCCAGAAACCAAGGTCCAAACAGTTCTTCTCAAGATGAATGGATCACCAGCCTCCAGCTACAAAACCCAACAAGGGAGGGGAGGAACTCCAAGGACCAGCCAGAGCTGACTTTAGGCATTCTGCTGCAGGCTCTCAAGTCACCAACCCTTTGGAGAACACGAAGTTAGATCTCAGGACTAGTTATCCATTCAAGGATTGTGTTAAGTGTTACCTTGTTTATGCCTTTTCAACTTAAGCAGATAAAAAGAGACAGTGTAGATTTTGGGTTTCCTCAGTCATTGATTATTAAATATAGTCACCACAGTAGTTGCTACAGACCCTAAACAAAATTTTAAAGGAGACATTTGGGAGAAGGAAGGGCTCTTCAAGGGGAAGAAACCATCATTATGAATCCTTTAAGAAGAAAGCAGCAGTATTCTCCACACAGGGTAGGTCATGCTACACAACGAAACCATATATAAAAAGTCACAACCTACTTTATGAAGAGGAGTAATTGCAAATTTTATTTTGCTTGCTTCACTATGTTTAGCAGCATTTTTTTAAGCAAACTTTCTTGGGCCCTTTAATTTATTTATTTATTTGAAATTTTATTTATTTATTTATTTATTTATGATAAAGGAACTCCAAACACATGGGACACATTTTGCATCTGGCTTCATTTACATGGGTGCTGGGGAACTTGAACCTGGGCCTTCAGGCTTTGAAAGCACGTGCCTCTAACTAATGCACCATCCCTCCAGCCTTCATGGGCCCTTCTAAAAGAGAAAAACAAAAAGCAGATTGCCCACTTTTTTCATCTAAAGAATGGTCTCATCTTCTCTCTGGATGAGACAGGGCTACCTTTGTCTTCGGCTGTCCCAACACCATTTTCGTATGTTAGCTTTCTCATCATTGCCATTCTCGGTATATGAGAGCACACCTCTCATTCCTAAGCAGAAATATCTCCACCTTATGCTAAAGTAAATATGGATTTGGAGACAAGAAAAGAAAGCCAACAATGGCATTTTTTACAACCTCAATTTTTTGCTGAGTTTGATAATTTTTAAGCTTAAGGAAGCTATGGCCAAAAAAAAAAAAAAAAACCAAAAAAAAAAAAAACTTGTTTTTTGTGTCCTTTCACCTGGAGCTACTATTAAAATGCTTTCAAAGAAATTTCTTTGCCAATTTAGTGGATAGGTTATCTCAGGATCGTTCTTATTTTCATATGCTTTATTTTCTCTTTTTATTCCCATTTTTAGCAAAAATGGTAAGATGCGGGGATCCCCTAGGGAGGCAAGTCTGGGATTCAAGGTGGTGAGACTCTTAGATACGTAGATATCAAGGCCTTCTGATGTCCTAGTAAGTAATCACTTGAAATTACTCATAGAACAGGAGTGAAGATAGCACGCTGTATCAGAGGAATTGAACAGACGTTTTATTTATACAATTCCACTTTAAAGCACCTAGCAAGCTACATCTCAAGAGAGATAGTTTCCGAAGACAGGTCAGTGGATTACATAGATGGATGGCAATGAAAGACGACAAGCCTTCATTCATGAGTGAATGGATTAGCGGTTATAAAATGTGGGAAGAGAGAAACCAGGGGACAATGATAAAAATAAACCTGGTTGGGCTGGAGAGATGGCTGAGCGGTTAAGGCACTTGCCTCCAATGCCTAAGGCCAGGGGTTCAATTCCCCAGGACCCACATAAGCCAGACCCACAAGGTGGTGGCCCTGGTGTTCTCTCTCTCTCTCTCTACCTCTCTCTCTTCTCTCTCTCACTCACTCTCTCTCCTTGAAAATGAATAAAATATTTTTAAAACATTAAAAGTAAACCTGGTTTCCAGCTCTGTTTCACTCTCCATCAATCCTGTCCTGTAAGAGGGTCAGGGGAGGAGGATGGAGGGATGGCTGACATTGAACTTTTGATTCAAGTGCTGGCTTACAGGTGTTCACCACTGGGCCTGGTTTACACAGTCTGGGGATTCAACCAAGACCTTCATGTATGCTAGGTAAGTGGTCTGATTCCATGTTATTTTCACTCGTGTGTGTGTGTGTGTGTGTGTGTGTGTGTGTGTGTGTGTGTAAATATAAAGATGACTTGTTAAAAATGTAAGATTGATGACTTGCATATTTAAAGGTAAACTCATTACCCTTACATATTCTCTATGAGGACAGGAAAGCTGTTACTGTGTGACAGGAAAGACACTAGAGAAAGGATAAAAACAGCAGAGCCAGTCCTACTGATGGCTCCTGTGCAACCTGGAAGGAGGGAGGCTTCGTGGTTTAAGACAGCTTGGGACCCAGCTCTGCCCCTTCCTGAGCTCCACTCTGTGAAATTGGACATCGTTTTATTATAAACTTGGAATTAGCATCATTGATTCAACTAAGCCAGAGACATGAGTAGACCGTCCATAATAAGTGAAGAGGCAGGACACAGAGAGCATAATTCGGAAGCCGTGATGTCACAATATAGACAAACAAAAATTCTAAATTAGAATCTCATGATAGAACAACAAAATATCTGAGATATCATGGAGTGGACACTGACCTCCTGATCTTTGCCAAAATAATTTGTTTTTATAGCGAAAACCTCAGAAAGCCAAAGAGCTAGTTAATCACAAAATCAACTTGGTGGGTGTGGAGCTGAAGGAGTGTCTTTGAAGGGGTGTGAGGAGGAGCTGCCGAAGTGGAGGAGGCAGAAGCTGGGGACCACGGCTCAAGTTGAAAAGTAAAGAAAACAAAATTGATGCTGGAGGGTGTTGCATGAGCTGCCAGGGGAACCAGACCAAAAATATCCTGAGAGAGCAGGAGGCATCTTCAAGTTACACCGACCGATGGCCTGAGAGTGCAGAACACACTGCTCTATGGCAAAGACAAGCAAGTCAAGAAGTGCCCATCTGTGCAATAGTGGCGCCCAACCTAGGTGGGTAATCAACAGCTGACAAATTGGCTTTGAGATCTGCTCAGAGGCAGGGAACCCCTGACTGGTAAGGGGACCCAAGGCAACCTTGAAAGGGGACTAAGAACCCCATCCCATCTACCTGGGAAAGTCCTTACTAACCATAGGTCCACAGAAAGGCTACACACACGCCAAACGCTCACCAACCTGGCAATAATTGTCTCAACTGACCAATAATAATCTCTCTCTCCGCTGGAGACTCTGTTTGTATTTTTCAGAAAGCAATGAGAACTGGGGACAACCAAACTCCACCAAAGGGGCCTGATATGATGAGGGACACCCAAGCAGGAGACCATTCACCTCAAACTCACCATTCAGAGTCCTAAGGCAACCTCTAAGGAAGTGAGATGTGAGCAAAGAGCTATTCCCACAGCAAGGCAGATAACCTGGGGAAGGACAATGGAGAGAGGCACCAAGGGTTTCCAAAATTGTCCAAAATAGAAATCTACAGACTCTTAAAAACCTATTAACTATGCAAAACATAAACTCACCCACTATGACTCAAGGAAATTGCGGAAGAGGGGGCGGAGAGAATGTAAGAGTCATGGGGGAGGAGAATAATCAATGCATAAGAGGAAATGTCACCATGGATTCAATGGCTTTATCTAAGAACCGGTGATACTGAGCATACTGTTGTGTTAATATATGTAATTTTAAGCCAATAAAAACATTAAAAAATATTTTTAAAAAAGTAAAGAAAACCTACCCCCTCAAAGCCTCAAGTCTCCTGCATTCAAACTGGCTTCTCTTTCCATGGGATTTCATTCCTCAGAGAGTGACAACCTAATCAAGGCAGTATTCATTGCTGGGAGAGTTATAGTCCTGTGGCAACATTAAAATTTTAAACTTTGTATGAAACTATCTCCTGCACAATGTAGTATATTTCTAGTACCCCACATTTTTCTCTGAAACAAAGAATAAAGTCTGCACTTTCTTCATTGACATCTCATTCTGAGTGTGGTTTTCAGTTCCTTTTGCTGTGAGAATCCTCAGTCAAGATAGCAAGTAGCTACCCCACATCACAAAGTTGCATATGGAGAAAGGAAATTTGGGGCAGAGACCAGCAGGAACAAAGAAGCCATTAACACCCAGGAATCGCATTTTCAGGTAAAAGACCTTGCTAATGAAAACCACAGTGGAACACCAGCAATGACTTAAATAGACTCCTCCATTAAAAAAAATCAATGCTAAAATTAACTTCTATGTAAAGATTTCTTCAAAACCTTCCATAACTTATATAAAACTTGTTAATGAATGGGACAAGGATATGGGAACAGACCATTATATCATATGAGAAATTTGCTGTAATGGTTTATTAAAAAAATGCTGTTTTCTTGATTCTTAGCTACTGTATTTGCCGTTTCCTGTGCCCCCTGGCTTTGCGTCATTTGTTCTTTTCCAATGTAATTTATAACCCTTAAGGAGGAGTCCAAAAAATAGGTAATAAAATTTGAAGGTTTATTTATGTTATTAGTGGGCAGCATGCAGAAACAGACAAGTTTCTCTCATGGTGGACTGTTTGTTGTGAATAGAGTTTGGAGGATTCCCCTCTCCCACCAGAAGCTGTAACGATGTCTAACGTTGCCAGAGTGCGTACAATGCTCCAAAGACTTTTCTAAGTTAAGCCATGGTGAACTAAAGTTCCTAGGAACCAGCTGTATCTACTCTGAACATACTACAAGTCTACTCAGCTCAGGGAAATTTCAATGACTGTGGATGTTGAAATGTTGCGGGTCTCAGGCCATATTAATCCACTTAATGGTCATTTATCACCAACCAACGTGTCTACTGCTAATATCCTAGGACTATTAATTAAATGCTACTGCAATATAGACCTCTATCTTTCCCCAACAGAAAGCTAAAAGTGTCATCAAATAGCAGTTGAACCCTAAAGGAGAGATGTAACCTGCCGACCTGATGTTTCCACCAATATGGAATGTGCTTTGGTTTATGACCTTTGTTTATTCTGTAACAATAAAGCTTTATGACATTGTTAACAGGTTGGAACACAGAATTTGGGGTAGTCTATATCTGTGTTTCTGGGCCATGGTCACTGGTACTTGCCTCCAAATATACTTTCTGTTATTCTTTTTGAGGCAAATGCTGCTTTTTTATTTTATTCTATTCTATTTTTTATTATTATTTTTTAAAACATTTTATTTATTTATTTTCAATTAGAGAGAGAGAGAGAGAGAGAGAGAGAGAGAGAGAGAGAGAGAGAGAGAGAGAGCACCAGGGCCACCACCTTGTGGGTCTGGCTTATGTGGGTCCTGGGGAATTGATCCCAGGGCCTTAGGCACTAGAGGCAAGTGCCTTAACTGCTGAGCCATCTCTCCAGCCCTATTTTATTTTTTTTTGTTACCACCAATTACAATATATAGTAATCCTATGAGGTCAATGCTAGCTAACATTATTCTTGTATGAGGAATCTAAGGAAGAAGGAATCAATCACTTGTCTATGATTACATATTCACTAAGTGGTGCAATTAGGATTAAAATTAAGGCAATTTTACAATTCTGCACAGACAATGGCACTTAGTTTCTCCTACTGAACAAAATATCATTTCAATTGGTCAAGTTGGTGTCTGCTCCCAGGTAAGGTAGATATCAGCACAGCAAGTAGAAAATTTGTGAATTCTCAATTCCCTGAGTACTGGACATAAAATATGCTATAGAAACCACATCTTTCCAATAGACATTGTGGCTCATGAATAATGCTAGCA
This sequence comes from Zapus hudsonius, assembly GCA_004024765.1. Classification (NCBI taxonomy): domain Eukaryota; kingdom Metazoa; phylum Chordata; class Mammalia; order Rodentia; family Dipodidae; genus Zapus; species Zapus hudsonius. The sequence continues at coordinate 54,238 of PVHP010006476.1, read as the reverse complement.
CTCAGGAAGTACAGACAGGAGAATTGTGAGTTTGAGACCATCCTAGGATACATGACAAGTTCTCGGTCGATTTAAGCTATCTAGTAAGACTCTGTGTCAAAAATAAAAAAAAAAATAAGAGAGAGAGAGAGGGGAGAGAGGTATGAAAAGATGGAAGAAAGAGGAAAGAAAAAACGAAGGAAGGAAGGAAGGAAGATATTCAAAGGCCCTACTTTTCAGTTAAGTATCTTGAAAAGTTAGTATATGAGTTAAAGTTGTTTTCCAAACACTTTCAGTAATTTTCCTTGAGTCTCCTTGAATCTCTTTTAATACCTTATTTATTGGTAAAAATTAGATACATTGTATGAACAAGTCTTGTGATGGTACCACCATTTTCCTCCTCCCTGTCACCAAACCGCTGAGGGCCCTTCTCAGTGGGATTGCTGGACCAGTCCATGGGATGGGGGGGGGGGTTCTCCTTATGTCTTGAGTGCAACAGAGTTCTGTAGGCAATCTGTGTTATCATGTGAATATGAAATGTATGAATCTTATGTTTGTGAAACACTTTTTACTAACACAAATAATTTTTATGAATTATGGTACTCTAGACGAGGCAATAGGTTAAGTGATTTTATATACAATCTCTAACTTATTGGTATCATTATCCCTATTTTACCAGTGAGAAATCTGTTACTTAAATATTACACAACAGTTTCTGATCTGCTTTAATTAAAGATGATCTTTTCCATTTCCCAGCAACCTGCTGTAATGGCTTATGAACGGTCCATCAATTGAGATTCCACATTAAAACCCAAACTTGGTCTCCTGCTTCTGCCCTCTGAGAATTTGCCAAGCCGAAGCTTCCTGGATGAGACCACACCGTATTCCTGAAGGCAGTTCGTGATCAAGAGTGCTTGTCACTTTACCTGTGCAACCGGTAAAGACCTCCTCAGGGTTAGGGAGATGGCTCCGCATTTGAAGGCACTTGTTTGCCTAGCCTGATGGCTCAATTCCGCAGCACCTGGGTAAAGCCAGATGCAAAAATAGTGCAGCCATCCTTGGTCCCAACGTGCCTGTGACTTGGGGACATGGAGCCAGGAGAATCTGAAGTTTTTGGACAAGCCTGGTTGACGTAGTCTGAAGTGTCATAATTCATCTGTAACTATAAGAGAACCTGCTTCAAAGAAGATGTCTCTCTCACACACACCTTGAAGTTGTTTTCCATACATGTACCCCCACACAAATACATACATATACACATACATAAATACATACATGAAGACCAACAGCCTCCAAGCTCCATGTGCGGTGGTGGTTTTGAGTGAGGCTACACTTTACACAATAAACCTCATTGTTTCGGGCTCCTATGTCTTTACTCGGCTTCATGGAGGTGAATTCATCACTCTTATTTCCAGAGCTTCTTTCCAACAAGCTTCAGACAGGCTCTTATCCATCCAGAGTCTGTCTTTTAGGACGACTGGACATGAGACATTTAACTATGTCTCCCTGAAAGCAGTGACTCTTCCCAAGGAAGGAATCCAGATCTATTTGGAGGGGAAGACAAATGAATGTTTATCAATAGATGTGGAAGAGATGATGTCCCATCATTGATTTCTCTCTGATTGTCTCTCCCTCACCTCTGTGTAGCACATGTTCGTAAACATTGTTTCTTGGAGGTGCTTTGCAATAGACTTTCATGTTCATATTTTTCCGGCACTAGACCCTATGTTTAAATACCTTAACTATCCTTTAGTGGAAAGAGTGAGAGACTTACTTCAGTTTGAAATATCATGTGATGGATAGGAATGTCCTGCAGTTGTCATAAGAGCAAACCATAAATTGGATGTTTTAAAATCTTGGAATTATTCTGTCACGGTTCTGGAGGTTAGAGGTCTGGACAATGATGATGCCATGAGAAGGTCATTCCATATGGGACCAGAAGGTGAAGTCCTTGACAGTCCAGTGACTCCCAACATCCCTTGAGGCAACAGAATTCTAATCCGTGTCTTCATCTTCACAGGACCTTCTTTCAGTAACTTTCTTCATGCTTTTTTTCTTATATGGACAGAACTTTTCAAAGTTTGGGACCAATATGAACCAGGTGTGGTTTCACAGCAATATTCTTAACTAATAACATCTGTAAAGATTTCTAAATACAGCCACATTTTTGAGGTTCTGAGCACACACACATTGCAGGATGGTATTTGATCTTCTAGATAAATGTTATTTACTTAGTAGTCAAGGACCATATGTAATCCTCAATCCCAGTTTTCAGAGGTGAACAGAGTTCTTTGAGAGAAATCAAACCAGTAAAATGATAGAACAGGGTTAAAGAAATGTATGTGAAAGGATTACGCCATTGGGGGAGCTGGGAATTGGAAAATTTTCAGGTGAGGCTGGTGGTCTAGACACGCCAAGATAGGAGTAGGTGTTGAACTCAATGGTAGAGATCCATTCATCGTCCTTAGAAACCTGAGTTTTTCTCTTAGAGCCTTCACTGGTTGGACAAGAACCACTCAGTTTATTGCTCATTCCTTCATGTCCACTGATTGTAGCTTTCAGCTCCTTGTACAAGGCTTCTTCACAGCAGTTGTTACATTAGTGTTTGACTGAATATCTGGGTGTATAGCCTAGTCACATTGACGTATAAACATAAAAACTACGGGAAGGATAGTGGTCATGGTTTTAGCTACATTATCCTACCCAGAGAGGTCCTGTGTAGCAATGACAGAGGTTGTGGCCAAAAAAAAAAATTCTTCTAGGTGGGTGGGCTTGGTGCAAAAACTGTTAATAATAAGCAAGATGAATTAATTCTACATAAAAATACACTCACATACCCAACTTAAAAGATAGTTTTACCTTGGTTATAAAAATTATAATGATTTAATAATATAATATTTAATAATGCAATTGATTAAATTGATTAATAAGTTAATGTAAGAGAGTCAATTTATTTATTTATCATTTGCAAGTAGAAAGAGAGACAGAGAGAATGGGCACACTGGGGCCTCTAGCCACTGCAAACAAACTTCAAATGCCACTTTGTGCATCTGGATTTATGAGAGTGCTGGGGACTTAAACCCAGGTCAGTAGGCTTTTCAGACAATCCTGGGGAATTGGACCCAGGTTATTAGGCTTTTAAAGCAATTGACTTAACCGCTGAGCCATCTCTCCAGCCCTAATCCGATAGTCATTTCTAATAGGGCTCCACCCTAAATTACTTTTCATGAGGCTTGTATTAGCAGCATACAGAGGGACAGAAAGAGATGACCAGGAGGGTTGTTAGAAAACTGGGTCATGAGACCATGGGAGCTAAGAAGTCTCATTACAGGCTGGCTCTCTGCCAGCCAGAGGACTAGGTTAGCATCTAGAAGGTTCTAGAAGGATAGGAACTGCGGATGTGCGCGTGTGTGGGAGACCTCTTGGAAACTAGAACTTCCTCTCCAGCAGGTCTCAGGTCCTATCTATGTTAGCAAAGAATTGAGAACGCAGAATCAGAGGGTAAATTATGAATTATGCGATTTATTTTAGGGAGAGTTGAGGGAAAGCCAAGCAGGAGCGCCCACCCAAGCCAAAAGAAACCACTGTTCCCCTTTCCAGTCCTAGGCTGCCAAGTGGGAAAAGAGATCAAGAAGACCCCCCCTCAGTAAGAAAGGTCAGGGCCAAAAAGACAGAGCACCCACACCAGGCTTAAGTCCAGTTATAGGAACCAGGCATCCAGTTAGGATGTGCCTCATCACCAGGCTCAGGTGTGTAAGGGGGACCTGGGTGGGTGATGGGTTCAGAGGCTGATCCAGGAAAGGCCAGCCCACCCCTGCTAAGCCCAGAACAAGTTGAGAAAGAACCGGGAAGCATAATCTGGAGTTGCAGCTTGTAACCATTTTGGACCAGACTGAATCTGACATGGGTCCCAGTCCCGCCAGAGCAGTAAGGTGAAAATTCCAGGTAAGTGGGTTACAGAAAAGCAGGGACCTCTCTGTTAAAGACCTCTGGTGACGTGCTTAGCCATTGGGTTGGTGGACGCTACTGGAGCTGTTCATACATTCTGAAAGGATTTACCTAATACAAAGATGTTTGATCACACACAGAGGCCAGAAGTCAATGGCTATTTAGGAGCTAAGAAAGCCCCAAATAATTTTGCTTCCAAGCTGTAACATTTCATCTCTTCACAATCACTGAGGTTTTAATGAGTGGGTCACCCTTGTGGAATGTTTAACATGGTCTTGGCCTTTTCTTTTCCAGGAAATTTAGCTCGAAAATCTGAAAGGCAAAGAACCCTTTGTGTCCAAGGTCAGAAATAGGGTATAGCAGTTGCTAAAGAGAGAAGGCAAGTTTTTCTACCCTCTGTCTTCTTATGCTATGAATCAGGTTGGGTGATGTCTCCCTGCACTGAGCAAGGGTTTTGCTTCCTTTCCCAGTTCACTGATTAAATTATCAGTCCCTCCAGAAATACCATCCCAAACAACACTCAAATACAAGACTTTACTGGCTGGCTGGGGATCTCATTATGAAGCCAGTTGACACTAAAACTAGCCATCAGAGGTATGGAATCAAACTGTCTTAGAAGCAAAAACACAAGTGTTCAATAGTTCCACAGGTGTGCATTTTTTATTTCACATTTTAAAAATACATCATCATATTTGTACAAGAAAAAAAACTTATTAACAAGCTTCAGGCGACTGTAATGTATCTTTCATGGTCAGGTAGCTCTGTGAAGCAAATTGAAGTCGACTCTTGTCAGCTTGCACATATTTTCATAATTCTTCTTTGGTGTCCATTGTTCCCTGTTAATCTCCATGGTCCTAACGTCTGAAAGCAGTTACCTGAGTAGTCATATTAATGATTATCACAAGGAATATTGCATGCAGCTTAATATAATTGCTCAGTATTATAATTGTCTATGAAGGTGATGGGATTTCAAATGATGAACCAGAAAGGGGTAGAGAATTAAATTTTTCTCCCAAATTCCCTTTATTTCTTCAGTAGTCTGTAAGATTTTTAACTAATTTCCACATCCAAAATTGGTCTCCATTGGTAGACAGTCATGTATGTCTAAGAATATTTAATAGTATTTTTCTTTCTGGTATATTTTTTTATTCCTGGGGATTCATATCCCCAACTTGCAAAAGGTTGATTTCAGCTGAGCCACAATAACAGTATAATTGTGAACAGAAATGTATATTTTAATTGTAGCCGAGTGTAACAGATTTAGAGGGGAAGCACAGAGCTTATCTGAGTGAATTGTATCAGAAAGGACAATGTATGATTTTACATAAGTTCCTCTGAATATCAAGGGACTTAGAATAGTTGTTATAACTAGAGCTTTACTCCCTCAACTTTATATTCTGAAGCCCTAAGACCCAATGTCACTGTATATAAAATAAAATGTTTACAAACTAATTAAAATTTTCAAAAGGTTAGAAAGGCAGAGCCCTCAACCCGTGTCATAAAACAAGAAATGTCTCCAGGGATGAGCAGCACATGGAGAGAAAAGGCCACGTGAAGACACCTTGAGAAGGAAGTCATCTGTAATCCACTGAGAGAGACCTCAGGAGAAATCAACCTGCCCACACCTGGATCTTTTACTTCTACCTCCCAGCATCAGCAGTGTGAAAAGAAAAGAAACCTTTGCTGTTTAAGACACCCAGCCTGCAATGTTGTTTTTTTCCTAGGGAATTCCTAGGAAGCCACAGTGTAGAATCATCTCCACAGTTTTGTGTGTAGGGAAACTGGGGGTCATTAAAGAATATCAGTGCACTGAGTGATGAAATCATTAATATTGCCTTAAGGCCACACCACCTCCACTGCCCGCCACTTGTGTGGTGGCCAACGGAGCATCACAGATCCACTGCCATCAATAAGAAGGGACTTTTTCTTTCACCACCTGGGGTAGTTTGCTGTGGCTCAAGAGGAAAGCCACACACAATTGATAGATCAGACCCATCTGACTCACAGACAAATGCAACCTGAAGGGTTGGAAGGCCAAAGGGAATGCTGATTCAGGAAGTGCCAGCCTACAGGTGCCACACAACACATCAGTGTCTGAGCATATTCGAGTCACTCACCAAATGGTACTTAATTTGATGATGTGAACCCCAGCTTTAATGAACTGTCTTGGATTCATTTTACTTCAGCCTCATTCCTCTACTAAATTCAGAAAGAAGGAAAAAAAAACCTGAATATGTGCAAATTGCCTCATCATAGGGTGGTCTCAGAATGAGATGTTGGGGAAGAACTTGGAGTCTTTGATATGTATGTTTGCCTCTTGGCTTCTCTTCATTTGTCTTCCAGTTAAGATGGTGAGCTCTGGAGCTGCTATTCAGGGTCAGGATAAGGAGGGATGCTGAATAAGTCCTGAAATTAGTAGAGTGAGCCCTTCCCCCAGAGTAAGGAAGGTCTGGGAGGAAAGTCTCTCTTCCTGCCACCTGCCTACCTGTACAGCTGGCTAGGGATGCCTGCACTTGAACTTGAGGGGCATCTATCTTGTTTGGCATTTGAACCAAGTCTCCTCAGCCTTCCATCCTGGACTGAAGACCAGCAACTCCCCAGGAGGCCTTCGGGCCTTCATGCTGGATTGGGGCTGCTGAGGCCTCCAGCCAGGTGGACTGAGTGGCTACCAGGTTCCTTGATTCTGGACTGTTACTGTTGGACTCTGTAAGCTAATCCAATAAATCCCTTCTAGAATACAATTCATCTATCAGTTCTCTTCCTCTAGAAAACCCTAATACAAGTGCCTTCCCCATCATAATGATGTAGTGTATATGATTATGCTATACTTATAGCACCCTTTTAGCTCCTTTAGTATATATATATATATGATGTATATATACCATATATACACCATATATATACATCATATATATACCATATATACACCATATATACATCATATATATATACACCATATACATACTATATATGCCATATATATATAAATATATATATATATATATATATATATATATATATATATATATATATATATATATATATA